>CM023136.1:46640396-46880396 GCA_013133815.1 Cromileptes altivelis | reverse complement strand
GTTATTTGTTGACTTTGATACCGACAATGTTGAGAACTGACATATTAAAACTGTCAAGAATTTAGTTTTGTTATTTTTTCTTGTAAACAATAAACAAAAAAATATATAATTTGTATTTGTTTGTATCTGTCTAATGCAGCCACAACTTTTGAAACACAAAAAAGATTTTTCCACAAATATTTCATGATAATATTTGAGATTGTGTAAAATTTTAAGGGTGTCCAAAAACTTTTTTCTACCACTGTATATGAAGAGGGGAGACTCTCTGGAATCTGACAATATAAGAACCATGATGCTGGGTCATTCTGTCACTTCACAGCTGTCCAAAACATGTAGTTTCTGCCAGGCGGACATGATTGCCAGTATTTTTTCATTATTGCAAGAAATTCCATTGACTCATTCAAAAGTCAAAAATGTGTTTTATCTGAAAGAAACATGCAATATTTACATCTAAGATCATAGAAAAATAGTCAACCAAGTGCAATGATGTTATCCAGGATAACATTTGCCACTTTGTTTGCAGTAAACAAAGTTTGTTGTTGTTTTTCAGTTTCACTTATATATTGAGGGGCATTTTGGGCATTGGGGGGAACACAAGTCCCCCTCAATGTATAGGGAGAAACACACGCAAGCCTATGACGTGGTAAGATACGATATTCCTCACTATATGAAGTGACTGATAACAAGATCCGTATAATGGATTGTAAAGAAATCCGTCAGGTTTTCATTTTATAGACAATTGATCTGTATTTAAAGCGTGATGGGATGACAGCACAATGATGTGTGTGGTGTCAGTGGAAAGCTCTGCTCCTGCGCTTTCATGTGATAAGGGTGGCATTTCTGTGCGAGCCTGCGTTCGTGAGTAATCCATCCAAGAGTAATGTGTGTGCAGAGCTGCATGAAAGCTCTGTTATTCATGATTTTAGTGTGAATTTATCATTTTTTTTCGCTGTGAAAATATTGGACTACCGGCATGTGCTTGGCCTTGTAGGAAAGCCACAATTCCGCTGTTTAACGTGATATGCGTGGTTTCTCACTATGACACATGGTCGCAGAGAAAATCAAGAAGAACAGGTGTGATTAAAGTTCTGGCCACTGTGGTACAATATGTTGAAAGTATATATTAGTATCTGGCAGTATACATGTGTGATAATAATCATATGTGTATAATAACAGTAGAAGTATGACTAATGACTAATGATGGCAGCAGCAGCAGCAGGAGGCATCTGGCAAGACCACGGCAGCAGCACAACCACACACGTCATGCGATCCAGGCATTGCTGCGATATCAGTTAATCTGAGAGACAGTGGAGCACAAAGGCACCGGAGAACAAGCTGAGTTGGTGACATCCAGAATAGTTGAGTTAGCAAGATGCAGTAATAGGACATGAGAGAGAGAGAGAGAGAGAGAGAGAGAGAGAGGGAGAGAAGGGTGCCCGGTGTATTATAAGGGGGTCCTCCGGCAGACTAGGCCTAAGTCAGCCTAACTAGGGGCTGGTACAGGGCAAGCCTGAGCCGGCCCTAACTATAAGCTTTATCAAAGAGGAAAGTCTTAAGTCTAGTCTTAAATGTGGAGATGGTGTCTGCCTCCTGAACCATAACAGGAAGATGATTCCACAGGAGAGGAGCCTGATAGCTTAAGGCTCTGGCTCCTGATCTACTTTTGGATACTTTAGGGACCACGAGTAACCCTGTGTTCTCAGAGTGCAGTGTTCTGGTGGGATAATAAGGCACTATGAGCTCTCTAAGATATGATGGAGCTTGACCATTTAGAGCTTTATAAGTTAACCGCAGGGTTTTAAAATCAATTCTGGATTTTACAGGGAGCCAGTGCAGAGAAGCTAAAACAGGAGAAATATGATGTCGTTCTTAGTTCCTGTTAGTACACGTGCTGCTGCATTCTGAATTAGCTGGAGAGTTTTTAAGGACTTACTGGAGCTACCTGATAATAGAGAGTTACAGTAATCCAGCCTTGAGGTAACAAAAGCGTGGACCAATTTTTCTGCATCTTTTCGGGTCAGGATAGGCCTAATTTTCGCAATATTTTGCAGATGAAAAAATGCAGTCCGTGAGGTTTGTTTTAAATGAGAATTAAAGGACAAATCTTGATCAAATGTTACTCCGAGGTTTCTTACGGTAGTGGTAGAGGCTAGAGCAATGCCATCTAGAGAAACTATGTCATCAGACAAAGAGTCTCTGAGTTGTTTGGGGCCAAGAACAATAATTTCAGTTTTGTCTGAATTTAACATCAGGAAATTGGTGCTCATCCAGGTTTTTATGTCTTTCAGGCAGTTATGGAGTTTAGTTAATTGTTTACTTTCTTCTGGCTTCATCAATAAATACAACTGTGTATCATCCGCATAACAATGGAAATTTATAGAGTGATTTCTAATGATGTTGCCTAAAGGAAGCATATATAGAATAAATACGATTGGTCTGAGCACAGAACCTTGCGGAACTCCAAAACAAACTTTAGTATGTAAGGATGATTCATTGTGAATGTGAACAAACTGTAAATGATCAGATAAATAAGATTTAAACCAGCTTAGTGCAGAACCTTTTAGGCCAATTAAGTGTTCCAGTCTCTGTAGCAGAATTTGATGGTCAGTCGTGTCAAACGCTGCACTAAGATCTAATAAAGGACAGAGAGGAGTCCTTTGTCTGAAGCAATCAGAAGGTCATTTGTAATTTTAACTAGTGCTGTCTCAGTGCTATGATGCACTCTAAATCCTGACTGAAATTCCTTAAAAAAATTATTATCATGGAGAAAATCACACAGCTGGTCTGCGACTACTTTCTCAAGGATCTTTGACATAAAGGGAAGATTAGGTATTGGTCTATAGTTGGCTAACACCTCTGGATCCAGGGTGGGCTTTTTTAGTAGAGGTTTAATTACAGCTACCTTAAAAGACTGTGGTACATAGCCTGTTAATAAGGATATATTGATCATATCTAATATATGAGTGTTAACTAAAGGTAAGACCTCCTTAAGTAGCCTAGTTGGGATGGGGTCCAAGAGACACGTTGATGATTTAGATGAAGAAATCACTGCGGTCAATTCTTGAAGAGAAATTGGGGAGAAGCAATCTAAATATATATTAGGTCTTACAGCTGTGGTTGAGGTTAGATAGGTAGGCCTACTATCTGAGGACAGGAGGTCATGAATTTTGCCTCTAATAATTAGAATTTTGTCATCAAAAAGCTCATACACTCTGAGCTTTACACTCTCAGCTCCAGTTTCTGCCTTCCGGCCCCCGGCTCAGACTTCCTCGTATGAAAAGTAACAGGTACAAGCACTCCTTCGTCCCTGCAGCCATTTCCCTTTTCCCTTTTGAATTCAGGACAGGGTAGGAGGAGTCGTACCTGATTGGTTGATATTCATGGAGCTTCTTATAGGCAGGCTGATTTTTGCTTTTGTCTCCATGTGGTGTTAAGCTGAGTAATAGTTTGCTCTGGCATTGCAGAGGCCCCTCTTATAAATTTTGAGAGTGTCAGCCCAGATTAAACGAGAACTCCTGCCTGCTCCTACACAGTTCTGTTGCCTGTTGTTGAATTGATTTGCTCAGTGTGCATGCGCTCGTGTGTGCAGCCTGTTGCAGTCGCTCCTGCTTGTTTCCCTAGTTTTCCTACTTTTTGCTTTATTAAGTTAGGTATTACTTGTGCTTGTATTTTATGACTGACATTTTGAAACTGCACCCTCTCCAGACATGCTGATAGAGAGAGTTGTGCTCCGTTTCCTCACTCTGGAATTATTACTTCTTTCATTCGGACCCGGCACCATTGCGCAACAACTTCATGGCCGCATTGTTTAGTCCAGAGATCAGCTGATCGTGCTGAGGCCGGCTGGCTTGGTGGCCGGAACATCAGAGATCCCAGCTGAAATGTGGAGGAAAACACACAGACGATGCAGGGGAGGAATTAAACAGTGGAGAAAAAAAGCAGGGTTGAGACAACGGAGGCTTATGGAGAAGAGGAAAGATAAGCCCTGTCTCCTCTCTCTCATCATAGGCAATGAGAGGTCGCTGGCAAGTAAATCAGAAGTCAGAAGGAGTACCGGGAATGTAGTCTGATGTGCTTTCCTGAGACATGGCTTCACCAGGAAATTCCTGACAACATCATCTCCATCAGAGGCTTTCAGACTGCTTGGGCCGACTGTGTCAAAGCAAAATCGGTGCCTGGAATGGGCCCTGCAGGTTCCCGACCTTGTCCTCAACTTTACTTTTCAATCGTCGTCAGCTGCTGTTCTAGTACTTTGGAGTTTACTTGGTAGTACTCAAGAAAACACTGGAAACAGGCAGAGTCCGATGCAATCGAGTTTAATGTGTTCACAAGCTTCAACACATACAACTCATCGAGTCAAGCTCCGGAGCCAGACTGAAAACTGCTCCTCAGTGCTCCTGCTTTTATGCTGGTGGAGACTGCACAAAGTCTCCATCTCTTTTTGCTAATCCATCCTACTTTCGGCCGAAGCTATTGGTGGGAGCCTTTCTTTCTTTATCCAATCACGAGCAGGCCCGTTTTTAATGGTGTATTACTTTCATTTTCTGTCTGGAAATCCCCGGGCTCCCCACCCTTAGCTTTAGCTTCACTTTCACTTTATTTTTAAAAAACATGTGAATTTTAGGGACTTTCTTTATGCAGTCCCTTGTGCTCCCGTGTGCCTTCATGCAATATGAACCTTAACTGTGCATTAAACAATATAAACATGTGAATGTGTGTGTGTTATCATTATTCTGAGCACAATACAATATCAGCTTCTCACTCCATGGTGTGAATACTTAGACATGCATAACTGTGCTTTATCACATAGAGATACATATACCATCACTTTATACTTGTCACACAATGATTACATGATTTTGGGATTAACTCCTTACACTACAACTGGCAGGGCTGCCCCTGACCAAATTGGGGCCGTAAGCGAAATTTTATTTGGAGGCCCCCATCCCAAATGTATCATAGGTACAAAATGACCGTACAACAACTTGCCATTTAACCTGACAACCTTTACTGGCAATAACAAATGTACTGTAGACACTGTAGTTTGGCTGTATGAGTCAAATAAAATAAAAAATTCAACCTGAAATAAATAAATAAATATTAACTAAAAATAACTTCAAACTGACTAACAAATCTGAGTTACAAATAGCCATCAATTACTCATCAAAAGAAAGTAACTTCCACCACCTCAACCCCCCCACCCTTGATTAAACACTGACAATAAAATAAAAGAGGAGGACAGGTTTTTCCTATTTAATCTTATTTTGTTATATTTCTCCCTCAGCCCTCTCTGGAGGCGTCCGATCTCCCTCAGCCCTCCGCCTTTCCCACGTTAATTAAACACTGAAAACAGAAAGGATGCATTCAGCTGCTCCCCCCCTCGGTAGATCAGACTACAACCTGGTGCACCTCAACCCCTGCTATGTACCACTAGTTAGGAGCCAGCATGCGACCATAAGGACAGTGAGGAGATGGTCGGAGGAGGCTTATGAGACACTGCAGGGCTGTTTTGGGGTGACAGACTGGCAGGCACTCTGTGAGCCACATAGGGGGGACATTGATGGGCACACAGAATGCATCGCGGACTACATCAGTGCTGATTGCTGATCTGTTCTGTACGACATCTATTGCACGTCTGTCCGTCCTGGAAGAGGGATCCCTCCTCAGTTGGTCTTCCTGAGGTTTCTACCATTTTTTTCCCCCGTTAAAGGGGTTTTTTGGGGAGTTTTTCCTTATCCGCTGTGAGGGTCCAAAGGACAGAGGGATGTCGTATGCTGTAAAGCCCTGTGAGGCAAATTGTGATTTGTGATATTGGGCTTTATAAATAAAATTGATTGATTGATTGATTGATTGATTGATTGATTGATTGATCAGTTTCTGTATGGGCTCCACTGTCCCAGCCAGGACTGTCCATTGTTATCCAAATAACAAACCGTGGGTAATAAAGGACATCAAAGCCATCCTCAATGCAAAGAAGAGGGCCTTCAGAGCAGGGAACAGGGAGGAGGTGAAAACAATACAGGGGGAACTTAAGATGAAGATCAGGGAGGCTAAGGAGGGGTACAGGAGGAAGCTGGAGTGGAAACTCCAGTAGAACAACATGAGAGAGGTCTGAAGTGGCATGACGACCATGACTGCCTTCAGGAACAACAACAACAGAGGAGTTGAAGGCAGCGTGGACAGGGCCAATGAACTGAATCTGTTTTTTAACAGATTTGACACTGCTGGACCTGCCAATCCCCCCCGACTCTTCTGCTGTCTGTCTTGGACAACCATCACCCACTCTGCCCTCCCCCACTCCTCCCTCTCACACCCCAACACCCTCCTGCGTGAGCCCTCCTCACAGCTCCTCCCCCTGTGGCCACACTGACTGCACTCTCCATCATGAGGACTACACCCCTCCCCGCGTGTCGTCACCTCCACAATGTGCTTCACTGCTGACCATGTGAGAAGACAGCTGATGAGACTCCACTCAAATAAGGCTACAGGCCCTGGTGGTGTCAACCCCAGGGTGCTCAAAGCCTGTGCCCCCCAGCTACATGGAGTACTTCAGCATGTCTTCAACATGAGCCTGAGTCTCCAGAGGGTCCCCATGCTGTGGAAGACATCCTGCCTCGTTCCTGTGCCAAAGACGTCACGTCCCAGTGGCTCCAAGGACTACAGACCCGTGGCATTGACCTACCACATCATGAAGATCCTGGAGAGACTTGTCTTGGAGCAGCTCCGGCCCATGGTCAAGCCTCTTTTGGACCCCCTCCAGTTCGCCTATCAACCCCGACTTGGAGTTGAGGACATCATCATCTACCTGCTCAACCGCATCTGCGCCCACCTGGACAAGCCGGTGACTGAGGTCCTTCAACATCTGCCGGACTATGCTCAGGATTTTCTATGAGTCTGTGGTGGCCAGTGCTATCCTCTATGCTGTTGTGTGCTGGGGCAGCAGGCTGAGGGTGGCGGACGCCAACAGACTCAACAAACTGATCCACAAGGCCATTGACGTAGTGGGAACGGAGTGTGAATCTCTGATGGTGGTGTCAGAGAGGAGGATGCTGTCTAAGCTATGAACTATCTTGGGCAATGTCTCACACCCACTCCACCATGTGCTGGTCAGGCACAAGAGTACTTTCAGTGGGAAACTCATACCACCTAAATGTACCACTGAGCGCCACAGGAAATCATTCCTGCCTGTGGCCATCAAACTGTACAGCTGCTCCTTCTGAGTGGCCCTGAGACTATTTCACCCACTGTCAACATGTGCAATAATTTAACTTGTGTAATAACCTCATTTTACCTTGATTGCATATATTCTGTGTATTATCTATTTAGGTTACTATATATGTTGTGTAAACAATCTTTAGGTTACGATTTATATTTTATTTTTTATTTTTTGTTAATAATCCTGTTTATTTGAACTATATATTTGTAAATATCTTGTTAGATTTCTTATATTTTCACTTATCTTTCCACTCTTGCAAGGAGCACCTGTAATGCAAATAATTTCCCCTCGGGGATCAATAAAGTATTTCTGATTCTGATTCTGAATTGCATGTGTACGAACTAATGTCACCACTCATTTGCCTGCTTCCTGGCCCAATTTGGCCTGCCAAACCAGCCAGGTTGCCAGAGACTTTGTGGAAAGTGTTGTGTTGAAATGCATTGTGTGCTGATTACCTGCCTTGCCCTGTACCTGCTGTATTGTGGCATGAAACATCATTACCAATTGTTCCTGGTGTCGTGTGTGCTGCATTTGGGTGCAAACACAACCCATTACACTCAGCACCTGGATTACTATACCTAAGGGAAGACACAGGAGGTGGCATAGGGAGAAAAGGCAGAAGCAAGGCTGCTGAACTGGCTTACAAACCAGGCTGAAGAAAGCTCCCCACAGGTCTGGGCTGCTTAGCATTTTTCTCACCAACGCCATATTGTTCAGCAACAAACTGGAAGAACTGCAGCTGATCATTGAGGCACAGAAATCTGTGCACAATTATGATGATGATAATTACTGACACTTGGCTTTTGGGATCCCCGTCAAAACTACTGTGCTAGCAGGCTGCACAACACATCCGGCTGACTGGAATAGTGACTCCCAAAGAGTAGAGAAGGGGGACTATGCATCTACTTTAGCAAGTGGTGGGATAAAGACACTATTCATTAGATGGAGTATTTATAATTTTAAGATGCTGAACCTTTTATCTGCTCCAGGAGTTCACTGTTATCATGGCTGCGTGTACTTCACCTAGCGCTAACATCAAGCCAGCACTGAACACCCTACTAACAGCCATCAGCAAACTGCAGACTGCTTATCCTGATAGGGTTTTTATTGTGGCCTGGGACTTCAATCGAGCAAACCTGAAAACTGTCCTCCCTAAATTCTACCAACATGTGACATGTCCAATGAGAGATTAAAATACATTGGATCATGTATACAGCAACATTAGTTTAGTTTAGTTTATTGGTTTAGTTGACAGGGACCATGTACAAAACAGGTTCTACACCAGGGTTAGCTGAATAGCTAATTTGCATCTGTGGTCCCTGGGCAGGAAGTTAAAAGGATATTAGGGAAGAATATTAAGTCTACAGAAGGAGCAAGATGGCGTGCTAGGTGGCAGCCTGTTGCAGCAGCTCCTGCTGTGTGTTTTGAGTTTTCGTCTTTTCCGTCAACTTTTTGCCTTTATTGTGTGTTTTCTGTCATGTAGGCCTACAAGGACCAGTAACTAAGGGGCAATGGGTTCGCTTAGTTTTGTAACTTTTCTATGGTTCTTCTGTTACTTTTGCTACTCTTTGTAATGGAGAGCCATGCTGAGAGAGGCGAACAGGAACAGGAAACAGGAAACTACAACGCGGAAGTGCGCCCGACTATGAAAGCCCGAATGACTGCGGAAATTCCTCTCGGAGTCTGCTCCGCTTATAGTACAGAGAGAGAGGGAAAAAACACACACGACTTGTCGACTCCTCCCGGGGTTTTCGACTTGTGCCACTGACGTCGACATGTTGACAAATCGACTTTTCCGTTAATGCCCTAGAATGCGTGTGTACTATCTTCACGTCCACCATTGTTACTGCTGTTTACATTCCTCCTTCAGCTGATGCAGCGGCAGCGAGTGATGCCATTCACTCTACAGTCGCAAGGCTCCAAACTCCCCAAACTCACCCAAATGCTTTTGTAGTTATTAGTGGGGATTTTAATCATGCCAAACTGGACAAAGCACCTCCAACATTTCATCAGAATGTTGACTGCTGTACTAGAGATAATAGCACACTGGATCTTCTGTATGCAAATGAAGTGCCACAGCCTCCCCTGCCGGGCAGGTCTAATCACGAACTGGTCCTGCTGAGACCAAAATATGTCCCCCTTGTCCAGCAGCAGCCAGCATCCAAAAAGACAGTGAGGAGATGGACTCCTACAGGAGGAAGCTGGAGGCCAAGCGCCAACAAAACAACGTTAGGGATGTACGTGGACCGAAATGAAAGAGATCACTGGGTTCAAGGTGAGAGACAGGCGAACAGCAGGCAGTGTTGAGAGGGCTAATGAGCTGTTTCTTCAACAGGTTTAGTTCACAACCCTTTGCTGTCTCCTCCACCACCCACACACACCCAGATCTCCACACACTCTCTCTACCCCCTGTTTCCCCCACTCAACCCCCCCTTGGCGAGCTCTCTGGACATGGACACACCACCTCTGCAGCACCCTTCCCCCTTCCACACAACGGAGGAAACATCATGCACCCTCCCCCACATGACTGTGACTACAGGCCAGGTTAGGAGACAGCTGGAGAGACTTCACCAACACAAGGCTGCAGGCCCTGATGATGTCAGCCCAAGGACCTGAGGACCTGTGCAAGCCAGCTGTCTCCCGTTCTACAGCATCTCTTTAACCCGAGCCTGAGCCAGGAGAGATTACTGGTGCTGTGGAAGACGTCCTGCCTTGTTCCAGTCCCTAAGAAGTTGACATCATCTGGCCTCAATGACTATCAACCAGTGGCCCTCACATCTCACATGATTAAGGTGCTGGAGAGGCTGGTTTTGGCCCACATGAGATCGCAGGTGAAATCGTCACTGGACCCTCTGCAGTTCATCTACTAGCCTCACCTGGACAATGCCATCATTTACCTGCTGCAGCGAGCTCACTCGCAGCTGGATGGACCCTGCAGCACTGTGAGAATCACATTCTTTGATTTCTCCAGTGCATTCAACAACATCCAGCCACTGCTACTGAGGGAGAAGCTGCAGGCGATGAGGGCTGACACATACACAGTTTCCTGACTACCTGACAGACAGACCACAGTTTTTCCGACTGGGCAGTGTCCTGTCTGACATGGTGGTTAGTAGCACAGGAGCTCCACTGGGGACTGTTCTGTCTCCTTTCCTTTTCTCCTTGTACACTGCAGACTTTCACTATGACTCTGGGCCATGCCACCTGCAGAAGTTTGCTGACGACTCTGCGGTGGTTGGGCAGTGATGGACAGGAGGAGGAGTACAGACCACTGGTGGATGATTTTGTGGAATGGGCTGGAAGAAATCACCTGTTGCTGAACACGGCCAATTGGAGGAGGAGGAGTTGTACAGTTTAATGGCCACAGGTAAGAATGACTTCCTGTGGCACTCAGTGGTGCATTTAGGAGCAATCAGTCTCTGGCTGAAGGTGCTCCTCTGTTCGACCAGAGCGTTGTGGAGAGGGTGAGAGCTATGCTGAAATATTGCCCGCACGTTCGACAGCATCCTCCTGTCTGACACTGCTGTCAAAGGGTCCAGCTCCACCCCCACAACGTCACTGGCCTTTCTGATCAGCTTGTTGAGTCTGTTGGCATTGGCTACTCTCAGTCTGCTGCCCCAGCACACCACAGCAAACAGAATAGTACTGGCCACCACAGACTCATTAAACATCCTCAGCATAGTCCGGCAGATGTTAAAGGAGAGGAGCCTCCTCAGAAAATAGAGGCGGCTCTGTCCCTTCTTGTAAAGGACTTCAGTGTTCTTAGTCCAGTCCAGTTTATTGTCAATGAAATATTCTTTATTTTATTTTATTCCTGTGTATTGTATATTTTAAATTTTAGTACTACTCATTTGTATATATATTTATATTTATATATTCTAATGTCCACATACTGTTTGATTGCTTGCTGCTGTTTCCCAGTTTGGGATCAATAAAGTGCTATCTTATCTTATCCCCACTTAGACCAGTCTGACCACTCATAAGTAAAGCAAAGACTTTTGTGAGGAACATAAAGATGTGGCCAGAGGGGGCAACTTAAAGACTATCTCGAGTGCACTTACTGGGATCTGTTCGCACAGCAAGACATACGACATTATGTATCCACTGTCCTGTTCTACATACAGAAAGACCCAAACCAGCAGCAGCAGCAGCAGAGATGTGCTGCTTGAAAATGCAATGTTTTCGTATTTTGCTGCCTCACAATAAATGTTTTTACATAACAAAAAACAGGGGACTTTTATTGCGAAGCGTCTATAGAAAATTGAATGTCTGATAAATCACTGAATCAGTGGAACTTTTTTAGCTGCTTTTATTCAATAAAGGTAAGTCTAATAATATCGCAGGGAGGAAGAGCAAAAACAGAAACAGCCACAGTGAGATGTAAGATGAAGAGCTGCAGACAACAGGCTCTTAAGCCCGCTGCTTTTAAACGTCATCACTAAAGACAAGCAGTCATCAGTTAAAGACACACCTTCAGCAGGTAGGCCTTTTGTAATGGAGATGTAAATCCCTGCCATACTGGGCCGATGGCCCTAAGCCAAGCCAAGCTGAGCTGAGCCAGCCAGCCCATGACTGTCAAGAATTGGTATATGTACAGTAAATACTGGTATTTAAATGTGTTTTCCAGTCAATGTTTTAAGGCACGAGACTGAAAATTTACTTCTGTATAAGCTAATGATACCTTTAAAAGATGAAGGGTACTCTACAATAGAATTGCAGTGATTACATGGGTGTAAAGCAGGGAACTTAGGGAGCATTTGATGCAGTAAATCTCACATTTGTAAATAACCAAGGAAGTTATAGAGCATTTATTATTATTATTGTTATTATTATTATTATTATTTATTTTTTTATTTTTTTACAGAGATTGACAAATTAAAAAAATGCCATTGGAACAGAGATCAGTCAACAAAGGTTTTGTCAATAAGAGAAGGTTTAAATAAATGATAAATAGTAGATTACGGAATAAGAGTCCAGACAAAGCAAAGCTTTATTTTTATTGTATAATCTGCTTGAGATGTAGCAGTTGGAGAGAAAATTTTCTAAATATTGGAATGTTGTCATTCATTGTCAACATGGCCTGTGGTTCCAGACAGACGCGGAATACATATATATATATATATATATATATATATATATATTAATTTAATTATTCAGGAATAGTAATCCAAATGTGTTGGGTGTTGGAAGATGTAAGTGAATTTAGGGAGGTTATTCATTTGTATGGAATTCATATGACCTGCACTTGAGAATGGTAATGGTGATAGTAGAGTCACATTCACACACATTCATATGCTGATGGCCGAGGCTACCATACAGGTGCCACCTGCTACTCAGTTTTTAACACACTTGCACACAGATGGATTTGGGGTTCAGTATCTTGATCAAGGATACTTCGACATGCAGACTGGAGGAGCCTGGGATCAAACCACTGATCTTCCAATTGGTAGAAGACCCGCCCTATCTCTGGGCCACAGCCGCCCATGACATGACATGACTAATGACATCCAGTGGTTTAGCCTGCACTTCACCTTGTCCATAAGAGTAAGAAAGTTAGCTGCACAGAGGTTAGAGAATTAATTAAGCCCTGTTTCCACCAAACACTTTCGGTATGGTACCTTTGAAACCAAAGTACCCCTTCAGACAAGGTACCTAGACCCTAGTGTTTCCACTGCAAACCGTACCTTTAAATGTGGGCGGGAATGATGTCACTCACTGCTCCGTCCAGCTCCGTCCTTTATACATCATTACCAGTGACACGAACAAAAGTCTGCACCTTGTTTATCGTCCACAGAATAAGGCTGCACGCGAACATTTTCAGAACAAAACAAAACAGGTTGCAGTGAGAGTCTCTCTCCATGGGATATTTAAAATAGCGGATTTGTGCACGTAGTCCTTCTCAGGCAAGCTCAGGGGTTTAGTGTTGCTGTACATTGACACTACGCAGCCCTTTTTTTTCTCTGAGTGAGGATTAGAATATATGCAGTTCTGGGGCTTCGGTGGCTTAGTGGATAGAGCTGGTGCCCCATATACAAGACTGTTGCCGCAGCGGCTCGGGTTCGACTCCAGCCTGTGGGCCTTTGCTGCATGTCATTCCCTCTCCCAGCCAACACGTCCAAGTGGGGCCCACATGGGATTTACTTGGGTTACATGGGATTTAACTGGGCATGGGCTCAGAGTGGGCTTTTAAGTGGGTTGGTGTTGGGCCCCACGTGGGCATCCCAGAAGAATATACATGGGCGAGAGATGGGCATCCCAGTTGGCCAGCACATATGGGAACTAGATGGGTCCCAACTGGGCCATAGCCTATTGTGAAATGAGCTGTAAATTAAATTGTTTTAGATAAAATAATATTGTTATATACTGCTGTATTATTGACACTTAAGGTGTCATCAAAATGTTTTGGTATTTAAGCCACTATAATGTGAGGTAAAAAGAAAAAAAGAAAAAAGAAAAACCTGAATAAACTCAAAAACAGCCATAGATAGCCTATCTGCTCTTTAAAGTAGCCAGTGCATTTTTTTTATAAACAGTGTGTGCTCGTGTAGGTGGTGGGGGTTGTCATGGAAATGAGAGAAAGTAATCTTGCGATAACCAGCGATGACTCATTCATCGCTTTGCCGCTCAGGATCAGCACCTAAAATATTTCAACGGTTGAAGAGGAGTTTTGAGTTGGGCCAAACAGTGTCGAAGGTAAGTCCTGACTAACAAACAACACTATAGAACTGAAAAAAACACTGTGTAAACCTAAAAGTTTGTTCAACCACTTTTTTCCCATTAGCAACGTTCTTGGCTGGGTGGCTAAACGTCCATTAGCTAGCATGCTATGACTCAAATGAGTTTAACATGTAATGTCCTAACTTGCCAATGTAGACTCACTAATTATGTTAGAACAACTGTCAGACAATCGATGTTCGTATCTAGATGGTTTTTTTTCAAATATAGGTTTGACAACAACAATTAATTTTCACGTAGTCACAAGGAAGTACTGCATTACCCATAATCCCAACGTCTACCAGCGGGGTCTGTGATTGGCTAAACTCTTTTTACCCACGAACAGTGTTTCCGTGTCCGCTAGGAGGCTCGCATGTTGGCTAACATCATGGCGATTCGTAATGCATTTTCTGGCACAGTGAGTATGATTTCTTATGCTATATGCACACAGACATAGGACAACACATACTATAACACAGTGCCACGCATGTGTTAGCAATGTAGATATGCTGTCATAACGCCAAACATTTAACTTTGTGACAGTTAGTGAGCAACTCTGTATGTTGAATCCGTGTATAGTTCGTTCTTTCATTATTCCGTTTCAAAACAAAATCAGAAAAATAAGCAAATGGGTCCGTTTTTCCATCTTGAAACCAAAACGGAAAAACAGAAAAACCGAAAATGAAAAAAAAAAATGGCGCTTTTCTGTAGGAGAACAGAGTGGAGACTAGCAGAGTCACAAGTAGCTGCAATTTTCACAGTGGGACTGTTGAGTCACATTATTAAGATTTAAGATTTTTTCAGGCGAGAAAGCAACCATGTAGATTCCCCATATGCGTTTAGTTTATCCAAATAACGCCTGTTTGTAAATCTACTGCGACATTTTTGGACATGTGAAAAGCCGTGACCAGCCAGTGTTTCAGGTTAACAGGTGACCGGTTCATGGATGCACGTTGTCATGGCAACGGCAGAAACAACTGCGCTGACTGTCCAACATGGCGGAGTCTGAAGCATAAATAACATCATAAACTTACACATCTCCAAATAAACATTCCATAAACATCATTTCATTTCCTATATTGTTTCCCCCGTCTTCTGTCTATATCTAAAAATCCAAGTTAATAACAAACTGACACCGTTGTGGCTTAGATCATTTAATTAATTACTGAGAAGTGAATATGTGTACGGAACATTTCCAATGCTATTTATTTATTCTCAACACAACATCAGTGTTGTTTTGAGCACATTGTTCATTGATCATCAGTGTCATAAAGCAACTGTATTGGGAACACTTCACACGCTCCCTGGGCATGGGCAGCAGTAGCTCAGTCCACAGGGATTTGGGTTGGGAACCAAAGGGTCGCCTGTTCAAGTCCCCATCCGGACCAAAATATGGAGCGTGGACTGGTGGCTGGAGAGGTGCCAGTTCACCTCTTGGGCACTGCTGAGGTGCCCTTGAGCAAGGCACCCGAACCCTCCAACCGCCTGACCAAAGGGCAGCCCCCTCACTCTGAAGTGCATGTGTGTGTCTTTCAGACCTGTGTGTAATTGAAAAGCAAGAGTGAAAACATTGAATTTCCCCTCAGGGGATTAATAATAAAGTAAATAAACTTAACTTAAATATAATCTTGTGCCGCTTTGACTTTTAATGATAAAATAGCAAAGGCAGCTTTGAGTAGCTTGATCTTCATTTCTGATCCATCACCTAATAAGTTCACCTTGACAAAGTGCCTCGAATTAGACAATAACGAGCCTCACCGTGTCACTTACAGGGAGGGAAAAAAATTCCCTCACCAACGACATAACAAGGAAGGATGCGGAAAAGGCAGTGCCAAAATGGCTGATTGGTGCCAGGGACAGGGGCACAACCATGCCATGAGAGCACATGGAGGAGAGCAAAACCGGTAAGTCACAAAATATGCAAGTTATAAATGACAGACACAGTGCTCAGTGCTTCATCTACACTCTTTCCTTTTTTATTTATTTATTTATTTATTTATTTAGTGTTTGCTGTGTTTATGATCACGGTGTGAATTTTGGCATCAAAACAAATACGGCACCTAAAGGTTTAAAAATATAAAAATTAAGGAATATTTTTTATTTATCGTTCGGAATCATGTTTGCTACAAGAATGATCACCCCAACCCCTTCCTATCTGTTGTTTTGCCATTTTGGGTTTAAATTTCATGACAATTTAGCTGTGATAGATTCATATCACTATATAGGCTGTATAGGGTCTATAAACGTCTTAAATTCAATTTGGAGCACCTTTGAGATACTTAATAGATCACAGTAATCAGCTATCTCAAAGCACTGTTAAATGTGGTAAGGTCAGGCGTTAATCTTTCTTTTTTCTTTTCAAAGGGCCTTTGGAACAGGGAGGACACAGGAGTAGGCCAAGTACAAGAAGACCATCCGCACATGCACATCCACATCCACACAACATTCTGTGCATTACACTGTTTTTGTTATATTTACAGTTGTTGAATAAACTGTTTTCCTTAGAAATTTGTTTGGCCTCTCCTTTTTCCCCCTTTTTTAATAACCATTGACCCAAGGCTGCTATATTATCTTTTTTGTCTTCTAATCATTGTTTTACTCTTCAGTTAGACTTCATAATGTATCATCACCCCTATTCAATACCAATCTCATTACTAATGCTGCTGTATTGAAAAAAAAGCATCATCTGTCTCTGTTCATTGAATATGTAAAAACATTTTAGTTTTACTTTTACACACCTTTCTTTACTAAAGTAAATGTTATATGTAACACATATATACAGTATACATATATATATATATATATATACACACACATTTATGTTTGTATTTGTACACACACACACACATATATATACATATATATATATATATATATATATATGTGTGTGTGTATATGAATCCATGTGAATGTGATTTAGTTCATATGCAGCTGTGGTCCACACAAGCACTACATAAAACAAGAGTTGTGTCCTATCACCAACTCATGAAAAACTCCATAGGCTCCACATGGGAGAAACTGGTTTTGCCCATGTGGGACCCGCTTGAAGCCCAGCAAGGGCCCATCATCAGCCCATCAGGGCTAACACATGTGGGGCCTCCATGTAAACTGAGGACAAATTTAGCTGGGCCCCAGTTGGGCAGCCAGACTGGGCCCCACATATCAGCCCTGGTGGAGCCCATCTGGACCCCACATGAGTGTGCTGGCTGGGCTCTCTCTCCCCCTTCACCTTAGCTGTCCTATAAATTAAAGGCAATAAACCCCCACCCAAGAATATACGCAGTTCACGTAACCCGGCTGAAATTAATACATATAAACATTTGAAGATCCACTCATTACAAAAGTGTATGTCATATAAAAACTTAAGTAATGGTCAAGTTGTCATATGGAATATTTAAGGTGTGTTGACAGAGTCACGTCGTCTACTCATGCATTGAGTAACATTGCAAGTTAATGTTCCACCTTAAAAATCCCACCAGTTGGCCCAGTGAATTAGGTAATTTTTTTCTCCGACTCCAGCTGCTGCGAGAGGCAGCAAAACATCCTTATATTTCATAGTTACAATTTACTAATTAAACTCTCCATGATATGAACAGTGGCTTCTGCCTCAAAACCGGCCACAACTCAGCCCTGAGCAGAGTGAGCATCTACTACTGACCAATCAACTGACTGCAGTGTTCACAGCTCCACCATTTAGTACCAGATCTGTGTGCTAGGTACCCCAAAAGAAGGGGTACCAAAATGGTAATGGTATGGAGCGGTTCCGTTGGTACCATCCACAACTTTTCGCAGTAGAAACGGAAAAAAAACATACAGAACAGAACTGAACTGTACCATATTGCTCAGTGGAAGTGGGGCTTTAGTTACCTTAATACTCAGGTGTGTGAATTGGTGAGTAATTTAGAAAGGAAGTGAGGCAAAGTGAAATTTACAAGCTGCATCATTGTCGGGAGAGTACTGATTGCAGTTGAAATGCTAAACGGACCGAGGGTATAGGTACCATATTTGAGGGGTTACTTTTGTTTCCAAAGCTACTATACCAAAAATGTTTGGTCGAAACGGGGCTATCGTGTACATAATGCCAGGTTAAGACCCTGGCGGCTCCCTACGGATAACATTATGCAGGTCCTGACAGATGGCAAGTGATGATTGATCAGGGACCAATGTTTAGTTTGTCATATCTCAAGTCACAGCAAGAATTTATGATTCATAATCGTCTCATGTGACACAGTGACGATTTTGAAAAATGCCATAGATGCATAGATCTGCATGCATTGTTGATTTGGAAGCCTATATGTCAGTGTGTTTTGATAAGCTGACAAAATGACATGGCATACTGCAATGCAGCTAGTATGTATTTACTCTACATTTGACATGCACTTGAGTAGCCTTTTGCGAACAATTTCATTTGTTATGTCTTAACAGTGTGTGTCTCTGTCTTCCCAGGTGATAGAGTGCATTACTCAGGGCAGGGTACTGGAGCGTCCCAGGCTCTGTCCCAAAGAAGTCTACGATATGATGCTGGGCTGCTGGCAGAGGGAGCCACAACAGCGCCTCAACATTAAAGACATTCAGAAGATGCTGTTCACTCTGATGAAAGCCATGCCAGTCTACCTGGACATACTGGGATAGGAATGGATATGATAAGAAAGGAAGGTTGAAATAAATCATACAAAGAATACACTGAATTAAAAGGAGATTGATTGCCTTGGAGCAGAATTGCCATAGACTCAGCGCATAGTGTGTGAGATGGAACTATGTGAAGTAGGACTAGGAATGGACTCTACCTTGCATCCAGCTGCCTGACATATATGGCTTGGAATGAACTATCGTGAAGTAATTTGCATTTAACTGGATTGGAATTAACTGGATTGCATTGCATTGCATTGCATCACATTATAATCAAAGGCAACATCTTGGACATGACCTAAATGGTTGGGTCTGGGCTTGTTTGGTCCAGTCTTACTCCTTTTTGAATGAACTCATGACAAAAAAAACTTGATTGTGAAGGATGGATTACATCAAACTGGACTGAACTGGATTAACCTAATTATGCTGGTCTGGTATGGTTTGGTTTTCTTACTCCTAATAATTTAGGTATCATCATTTGCTAGCCTATGTATCCCCAGTCTTAATCAGTGCACCTTTAGTTCTATCTTAATGAAACTTGACCTAACCCGGTAGAATTTGGCTCAGCTTGGCTATATTTCGAATGTCCTGTCCTATATTATAATTTTGCTCAATTTAACTACTTTAACAACAAACCCTAAATTAGAGCTGTCTTAATTGCCAGGCATTTTTTGTCAAGTGGTTTTGCTGGTCCTTACACAGTAAACCATCCTCGACTTCCACTGTGGAATGTATTAATTCAGAAGGAAGATCTGCACAGATCTGTGATTTTTAAACATTTGGATGCCTGTGTGTTCCAGGGTATCTTACCCATACCTGTCTGCCTATTCATTTACATGCCTTGGGTTTGTCATTATCACTTAACCAGACTCAGTGCTCTTAATGTATAACTTGAACATGTTTATGGCAAATGCTTTGGAAGATTTTTATGACTCTTCACAGTTTTGAAGTACTAAACCTGTCTCTTAATTAAATCTGTTAGGGTTAGCATTCTATTTAATGACCCACTTATAGGGTGTAGGACTTACTTCTGATGGATTATTTATTGCAAAGTGATGAACATTATCTTTGGTAGGTGGTTCTTAGCAAAACCACGAGGAGAAGAAGCTGCATCATTTCATTTTGGAACCTTTATTGGCATGACTACACCTGGAACCAGCAGCATCTTTGGGCTGCAACCATAATTGTCCTGATACAAACATCTAAGAGACTAAAATGCTGACAAATTAAACCACCACAATCTAGACAGAAATCAGTAAAAGACAGACCAGACGGTTCTGTCTCAATGTTAAGGGAATGCATTGTTCACATTACCATCTGTAGGACAGTTAAATTTGTTCAATTCTGTTCATTGAAATGTCAAGCAAGTGGGTCAACAAGACAGGACAACTTACATCAAACATGTCACATGCAGCAGCTAATGTGTTCTTAAGTGCTAATCCAATGTTTTCATCTTCAGAGCCTTCATAGATACATCTTATAATGCTGGACTCATGTTACCCCACTAAGCTGTTCACCTCTGCAAGCACCCAACCAGACCTTCCAATTTTGAGCCTGGAAGTGTGGCCTGTGTGACTGTCTGTCACCATAGAGATGGACTTAAGTGCCTCCTATGTCTTTCTAAACACTGGAAACTCAAAAAAGAAAAAAAAAAGTCTTTCAAAATAAAAGCACTTTTACATTTTCTTTACATTTTGCTTAAAAATGTACACTAGCTGTAAACCTACCTACTTTAAGCACTCTATGTATTGCATAAAAACAAACAAACTCAAAAACAGGAATAAAAAGAATGATAAATAAAAAAACAAACAACCCCTGGAGAAAAGCAAAGCAAAAATGAACCAAAAAAAGCTTTTTTATCCTTTTGTAGCTTAACCCAAATGTTGCACTACCCAAGGTGAAGTTATATTTTCTGTTTTTTTTTTTTTTAAGAATGATAAAAAACATTTTATTTTTATTTTAGATCAAAGAGTGGACCCCTGCCATCCTCTAAAGCCATTGGAATATTCTGCCACTGGATAGGAAGGAACTGATCTCCACTGAAAGACATCAATTGGCTGGGCAGAAGCCTTCAAGGATTACTTTAGTATATTGTTTCATACCTGGATCCACTCTGTGAGATCCTGGACATGATCTAGCAACATCAGCAACAAAATATTTCTCAAAAGAATGTATATACTGTAAAACTCTATGTCTTGAGACATGTTAAAGGATAACTTCGGTATTTTTCAACCTGGGCCCTATTTCCCCATGTGTACAGTATGTGTGCGTATGATTGATAGGTATAATTCGTTTTAAAATTGGTTCAGTATTGAGGGACGCGGATGCAGCCGTCAGCCGTGAGGTAGATCCCGTATAAGTTGGCGCATTAAAAGTGCATTTTTTCGCCACTGACCAGTTCAGATCGCCAGTGTTATCTCTGTAAATAGTATACTAAGCGTTTCCCTGACCCTTCACCTCTGTGAAGCTGTGTGTGACGTCATCTCGCGGGAGCTTTGCTTGTTGCCGGAAGAAAACAGAGGAGCCATGCTGAACGCCACTCAGAGTGGCGCTGGTTGTCCCGGAGTACAGTTGAGAGTTTTACTGCATTGGTATCATGGCTGCATATTTACCCGATTTCAAGAATGAGGATGAGGCCTTTTATCAAGATGGCCGCCCATACTTATTTGAGCCCGAGTATACGGACGAGGAGCTCCTACAAATTGAAGAGCAGACGAGGATAGAGAGAGGACCAACGAGCAGATGAGGGTGAAGCAGCGGCTGCACGAACGCGAATCTCTGAGGACTGGTGGTGCTCCTGTGTTTGCTGTGACTCCATGCCCACAGAGGAAGAATGTCTGTGTTGCAACGAGTGGGAACTGTTGCCCAATATTCATGGTCTCGATGTGTCCTGGGATGATACAGAAACTACCAAACGCTGTGTAACTACTAGGCTGACCAAACGTCGTCTTTTGCCCGGACATGTCCACTTTTCACGTCCTGTCCGGGGCGTCTGGGGGGTGTTTATAAATTAATGATAATGTTTCCGTGTGTGTGTGTGTGTGTGTGTGTGTGAGTTAGAGTGCAGCACGCGCCACATATTTCTGTCCGAACCCGACAGTCTGTTTTATTATGTCCGAAACTGAACCAAGCCCAACATTATTTAATTACTAAAGCACTGAGTTTGTGTCACACAGCTGTTATGGTTACAGGCTATTTAACCCGAGGCCCGAGGCTTCCAGCGAGGGGAGAGGTAGAAACAAACAGCCAATGTGTGTGTGTGTGTGTGTGTGTGTGTGTGTTATGTTCAGGTGTTGTCACGTAAATAACAGTCCCCAAGCAATAAAGAGGACAGACAATAGGATTTTATTTATTTTTACTCTACATTTTCACTGAAAGCTGACCGAACCTGGCCCGACACATCAGGTAGGCCTACCGTTGGGACCTGTCGGGCTCGGATCGGGTAGCCACACTCTAGTGTGTGTATGTGTCCCCTATCTATAGGGGCCTATCTGAATTTCTGTCTTTGAGAGATATTATTTTGTAATATAACAGAATTTTCTATCCATACATATAAACTTTAAATATATTAAAATTATAAGGCGTCTTTTTTCATGTGCCCAAAATAAATTGGAGAAGGTGGCCAAAACCACAGGGACCAAATGGTCAACTATCCATCAAGTAAGTATAACTAATATGTCTTTATGCATGTAATACTGATACATAGAATTGTCTCCGAGACGCACATTTACTGTTGCATACTTGGCCCTCGTATGTATCGTACCCTGTTTTCTTCTGGCAACAAGCATCTTGCGAGATGACGTCACACACAGCCGGGAGGAGGTGAAGGGTCAGGGAAACGCTTAGTATGCTATTTACAGAGATAGCACTGGTGATCTGAACTGGTCAGTGGCAAAAAAAAGCACTTTTAATGTGCCAACTTATACGGGACGCATTTGCCCCCATATCAACCTCGCGGCTGCCGGCTGCATCCGCCTCCCTCAATACTGAACCAATTTTAAAACAAGTTGTACCTATGAATCATACTTACACATACACATGGGGAAATAGGGCCCAGGTTGAAAAATGCCGAAGTTATCCTTTAACTTATCTCTTTTTCTCCAGTTTGATTATTCTTAGCTTCTTGCTGTGTTGTTATATGGTTCAGTGAAAGCCAATAGATATTTTGATAATATTTCTTTCTGGTTTTACTTATAAGTGTTATTATTTACTTTATCTAGTCACACTATGTCTCTTCAAAACTTTAAGAAAATAATCTACATTAAATCAATTTCAGTCATTTTTTTATATCATTTGTTGGTAATGTATGAGTCAAGATAATAGAAGAAAGAAAGTTAGGCTAGAAGAAAGGCCCGTGTTTTATTGACCTGCTCTAAGGAAAAGTACTGTGCTAGGATCAGAAACATTCTACAGGCTTAAAGGAACAGTTTAACATTTTGCAAAAAGCTTTAATTTGCCCTTTTCCACTCTGACACAGAACATATCTTTGTATCCACTAATGATAGCCTATTCAGGACAAAGAGTGGAACCAGGGGGAAAACTGCTAGCCTCTCTCCCGCAAGTATTACAAAAAGCTCTTCCATCAATTCTTAATCTGTCCTCTCAACTGAGCATGGCTTTTCCCCCCCCAAAGGTTAAACTGTCTTAAAAATAACACTCAATATATATCTTTTATTCTGAGCATTTTGGGATCCTTTAATTCTAACTTTTTTATTGTATTCCTCTGTGCATTGTTCATGTTGAAATGTATTACCCTCCCCAACAGTTTTGCCCCCTGGTTTGCAGTTCATTATGATCAGAAAAGTACTTTTACTCAGACATACCTAATAAAATGGCCTTGGTGTCTGCAGTTTTGCCAGACACTTTCAATATTTATATTAGGGCTGTAACGGTACATGTATTTGTATTGAACTGTTCAGTACGCGACTTTCGGTTTGGCACGACCCTGTACTGAATTATTGGGCGCAAGATATTATTTTATTTTATTTTGTTTTATTTTAATTCCGTTTTTGTGAGCCAAACCATTTAAAATATCTAGTTCCCCAACGGACATAATTGAGTGACGGACCGAGTCCCGTAAATCTCTGCTTCCACTTTGTGCAGCGCATTCTCGCATTTGACAATATGGCAAATGAGCCTGACGAACCTGAAGACCCACCTGCAAACCTTAAGTCCTCCGTTCGGGAACACTTTATTTCCATCTTCCATTTTACCCTGAAACCAAACAAGTTGACAAGACAAAAGCAGTGTGCCAACACTGCAGAACAGTGGTCAGGTATGTACTTTGGAAACACGTCTAACATGCTAACGCATCTAAAGCGACACCACCCAAGTTTGAATGTTAACAGGCACGACTAGAAAAAGCAATCTGGTGCAAACTATGATATTGTCGTCATTTAAAAAGAAAGAGCGTTTCCCTGACCATCACGCTAAAGAAGTAATCAACGCCATTGGAGTTGAGTAAAATTGTTTAAGCTGCACTTTATATATAAGCATGTTTTGTTTACTGCACTTTAACAAAGTGGGAAAGCTAAGCAAGTTCCTAGTAAAACTGAATCTGAGCAGACTTTAAAGCTGACCAGCTGCATTATACTTTTACTTTAATTGAGTAAAACTGTTAAAGCAGAAATATATATTTATATTTTTCATTCACAAAATGTATTAAAAAAAAGGAGGATTTTATTTTTCACTTTTATATTTCTTTTTTAATTCGAACAATGTGAAAAAGCAGGATTTTATATATATTTGTTTCATTCAAAAATTGTGCAAAAAGAGTTAACTGCTGTGGTGGTATGTTTTAATCAGGTTACCAATAAGTAAAAAATATTTAATAGTTGTTCATTACTGTACCGAAAAAAAACGAACCGTGACTTGTGTACCGAGGTATGTACCGAACCGAGATTTTTGTGCACCGTTACACCCCTAATATATATATATATATATATATATATACATATATATATATGTGTGTGTATATATATATATATATATATATATATCTTCTCACTGACTCAACTGAGCATCTAGAGGCTCTACAGGTTTGATAGGTTAATATTCTGTCAAGGGCAAAGACTGAGTTTAACATTAGGTCACTGCGCCCATGGCTGAAATCTGTCAGCTGACAGCTTGAAAAAATTAGCAGTCAGTAGTCATGACTCCGTGGCAAAAACTATAGCAACGAAAAGGCAGAGCTCTGCCCATTAGCTTGACAAACGAAACCCATACTAAACTGTAGGGAAGTCACGATAACAGCAAAATGACAAACATTTGCTCAACTTTGGTCCTGCATTATAACCATAAGTGTATGAATGAGTCATCCGTCTAAAGGTAAAGAATGGGTCCCGGGGCCACAGTGTGGGAAGACTGAGAAAGATTTAGCATGGTCTGATTACTGTTAGATACCTTCATATAAGCAACTGTCATACTATTTAGTGTACTGTTGTTTGTTTGTCATGAGTCTGACGTTGTCTAAGAACTCATCTCTCAAAAGCACATTTGTTCTAAAGTCATTTAACTCTAAATTTCCCCCTGGCATTAATGTTGTAATGGAGATAAAAATGTATCAATATTGAAAAGATGGCAAACGCCTGTGCTGCCTATACAAACAATGGCTAAATCTGATTTCAGTGCATTTGTGTGCAGCCTCAGGTTTTCAACTAAATTAAAAGTTGATTCACAAATGATGACCACCATGCCAGGATAAAATCGGGCCACAGTGTCTCACAGCTTGTGTAAAACCCTACCTAATGTGTGGACTTTGCCAACCTCTTTCTTTCTAAGCTCTCTCAAGAACTACTGTATGATACCATTACTAGTGTAATTATATGTGGTTATTTTCTTATTTTACCATAACCACATTAAACAGCTGTATTCCCCATGTATGAATATGAAGTTTTAGCAGGCACAAGAACGTCACGTAAGCTACAGTAGCTCTTCAGTTGTATGTGCAACAAGTTACAGCGGCTTGTCTTTACACTACTGAAAAAGTATGTTGTGCATAAACATTGAGAGCGAATGTAAAAATATGATGTTGTGGGTCAGTGGCATATGATACATTGCATTTTTCTCTCACTGTGAATGTTGTTTTCTGAAGGTCCTCCAGGAAGTCAGGTTTTACCAATGAGATCTACTAGATGCAGCTTTATTGGAATGGTCATGGGGTTATTTCTTCATGTGTAGCACTTTATATGGACATGGCTTGGGAAAAGTTTATGGACTGTGTTTGCGGTACAGAACCCTAAGAGTCTTGCAGAGTGGCAGTTCAATGTGTGCTCATACCATGGAAATTCTCATTTTATTTCATGGTCTCCAAGTGTTTCACATTAAGGCTGTACATACAACAATGTCATATCAAAGCTGTAATATCAGCCTCAGTCACACTGTGATGCTGCAACAGGGAGGAGTGCCTCATCCTCACTAAGTTAGAAGCAGCATTTTAGCCTTTATCAAGTTAAATGATCTGTCAGTACTGTAGTGGAATATCAACAACTGCTCAGACTCACCAGTATTGTCTGTTATCCCTGTAATATTCTTCGGTAAAGTAAAAACCTGACAAACCTCAGGGTTGGTAAGCATGGCTTGCTAGATACTGGTCAGTGACCTCACCTACTTCTGGGTACACATGCTACCCTGTACGGCTTTTCACAGTGCTTAAACGTAAGAAGTTTTTGTCTACTCAAACTGATTCAACACATTCTCACTCCGACCTCGTCACAGATCAACGTTTGGTCATGGACTTTCGAAATCATATCTCGATATGATGTGCAAGGTACCGTGGGCGTGTTGGTTGTTGATGTTCTGGGATGCCGTGTAAACTTCAGCCCATTACATGCTTTGTCTATTTTCAAAATACATTTTACAAATCAAGTCTCTTTCAAAATAAACGCACTACGTCAGCTAATTGATGTTTTTTTCTTTCGATAACAAACGCATGTGGATATGTTTAGCTAACACATTCAGGTAGTTGAATTTAGGAAAAAAGATGATGAAGATGATGAAGTTCTTCAAAATCAAATTTAAGACCAGATACATATAATTGGGTCAATAGTGGTGTCCCAGTATAAAAGCCCCCTGAAATGCACAGCATCATATTGGTTAATTCTCAAGAGTCAGTGCCAATATTTTAGGCCAATACAGGAAGTAGTGTGCCTTAGTGTGCCCTTCCTCATAGTGCATCAGAGAGTCAGTGTTTGGAGGAAGGGGTGGGAGATCAGCATGTAGCACACCTAACTTTCTTGCAGGGGACCAAAACTGTGTCCCATCACCTGTAATTGTTTTTTTTTTTTTTTTTTTTTTTTTTTTTTGTTTTTGTTTTTTAACCATTACCAAGATTTTCTGCAAACCAAAGCAGGTGTTTTTTTTGACTAACTTCAACTACAGTCATGATCTTTCCCTAACCTTAACCTAATTAATGTTGCCACATGCAGGTATAGTCATTTCAAAAACATTGCAAAATGCTGTCATTAAAAGGAATCCAAGGTATTGCACAATTATTCAATATCAATGTCCTGTCTGGCAGTAGAGTTTATTTTCTGCTGACAATTTGGACTTTTTTTGGCCTAAATGGAAGGATGGAGTCAATGCATTAGCATGGCAAAATTTACAGTTCACCAATGTAAACTCTGTGAGGCCAAACCCTATTGATGAATTTGTAAGCCTTCAGGATTCCAAATCTGACTCCAGTTTGCCGATTCTCCTGTTTTCAGTCGACCTGACACATTTGGCCCCTAGGTTAATTTTGTAAAGCACTATAAGCACACTGCTTTAGTACAAGCAAGCTTCGTGGAGGACAGAATCAGTGCACAAGGCACCTCCAGCTCTCAAATATTCCAAACACTTATCACACTGCTAAATTTGTCCTGTATGATTACAGCCTTAATCTTTCATTGACATTCTCAGCTGTACAATGTACTACTTCTAAAGGCATTAAAGTGAGAGAAAAATTGGTGTTTTCCCATCTGTTGACTCATGACATCACATTTATACAACTTTTCTTGTTTTTAGCTTCATCGTGCTCTCTCTCGCTCTCTCTTTCTCTCTCTCTCTCCCTAACTCTCTCTCTCTTCCAGTTTATTCAATCTGCCTTGCTCATGTACTCTTTGATCCCCCTTACTCTCTAGTGTTTCCCTGCATCATGTTTCCCCAAAGTATTTAAGCTGAATATGTTAAAGCCATCATTACTCAATAAGTGTCTTTCCCTTCCTCACTCTCTCTGGGTAAAGTGTTGTGTATCTGTCTACATACTACCATTTATAACTCTATGTATTAGAATAATTTGGCAACTTGTATAATGCCTTTTTAAAAATGCTGAGATGTGGTGAACTTTTAAGGTGGCTCTGTGTATGATTCTGACTCATTAAAAGTTACTTCATCCTTGAGTGGTTACGGCCTCAGTTCAGTTCAGTTCAGTTCAGTTCAATTCAAATAGCTTAATTGGTATGAACAAAGTTATTGCCAAAGCATTTCGTAAACAAACAAAAACGACCAAAAAACCTGTCTTTCTATGTCTCTCACTCACCCACCACCTCTGCAGGAAATAAATACTGATTACCCACTTCCACTTTTAAGTAGATCTAAGGAGTATTACTCTTTTAAAGGATATCAAACAGATAATCTGCATCTTTGACAAATATTTCACAGCATGATTAAAGCTTCTTGCACATTTGCACACATCAGGGGAATTGGCAAATGCTACAGCTGTGCATTTCTGTGAAAGTTAGACACTGTGTGCAGGAGTTAAATGATATTTCCTACAGGTCAGTGCAAGCACTGGAACTAATTTTGTAACACTTTCTGTGTCCACTGTGGATGTGGCCCTGAAAAACAAACACAAATGTCATGTTGCTGTAAATCAATTGTAGAACATGCCATGTAAAAATGTCATGCAAATGATATTGATATTGTCACACAAGGCTTACTTGCTGTTAACAGCAGGTGGCACAGTGGTTATGACAACTGACTAGCATGTTAATGCCATGGCAACATCATTACATTGAAACTCAAGCTTTTGAAACATTTTCATTGTGGAGGTCTTAAAATAGTAATGGCCAAATCTGAAGTTGATCCAAACAATTTTCTAAGAGAAGTTTGTTTAAGTGCAGCAAATGACAACAACAAAAAAACAGTCCTCAAAATTGCATAGTGAAATCAAAATAGGTGATTTTGTGTTGGGTTTAGGGTATACCCCCAAGAGGCTTTTTGTCCATCTGCAGATGTTGCATGCACCTAATCACAAATTCAAATTCCAATTCCATGCATCTATGTCAAATTTAATGGTGGAGGCTTCTAGTTTGACAACTGTGTGGGGGTGGTATTGAGCTAATTTGCCATGACTACGTCAAAGCTTAAATCAATTTGCAGCACTTCTAATAAGTGTGCAAAATTTTGTGTGATTTTGAGCATTGCAAGCACTCCAACAACGCATGACAACTGCATAAAATGAAAATTCACAACCTTCACAAAAAGCATTATCAAGATATGATGGCTTTTCTGACCACATTTGAGATGGAACTGGTCAACCTGTTTGTAAGTATAAAACATTTCCTGTTGCCAGTAGGTGGTGTATGACTATACTTTATACCTTAAAACTTTAAAGGCTGCATTTTAAGACAGATTGCGTCACATCGTCGCAACCAAGGCTGTCCCATTTCAAAGGCTCCTTCAGATGCAGCCGAGAAATGCAGCCTTCTTTCCCAGAATTTGGAGGATGCAATGGATGAATCCTTCGTGGCCTAGCCTATCCCAAGATCCACTGCGTGCTTAACTAACTTGAATAAATGTTATAAAACCTAAGAGGCCTTCAAACCTAAATTTTTTGTTCAAATAACAGACTAACATACGTAATGTTAGTGTTACTAACTAGCATTCTAACACTTGATGCCTCTGCAATCAACCGGAGTTTCAACCGTTCACTGTAAAGCCTTCACTTTCAAATTTAAAATATTATGAGTTGACTCGTATTTGACATTACCATGATTGTGAGGATTTAATAGATTAACTATGCTTCATATAACGGACATAAATGGATCAAGGTGAATAAATTTAGACCTGGCTGTTAACCCTGCTTGGTTTTCAGGCAGTTCAAAAGAATCCAGTAACCGTTATAAACATTGCAATTGATTACACAGCTAACCAGAACTTGGTCATTTTGCTAACAATACTTAAGCTACTTTTGTTTGTTGGTGTGAAGCAAATCTTAATATTACTCTGACATTTCTTTTCATTTTAGGAAGCAAGGAGCACACCGCCCAATTCATCAAACTGATGGGGGAGGCTGACCACCAGGGCAAAACATTCAGCCCGCTTTACTTGGAGGTCAGCAACAATAGCTAGTATTTAGTGTCTTCATTTGTCCATCTTAATGGGATAGTTAGCCATCATCCCATACAAAACCCATAATAACAGGACAGCCAGGATATGGGCAAACTACTATGCTATAATTCTCTGTTTACCTGGGGTCACAATGTCACCAACCCCAAGGCAGATGTGGAGGATGGCACATGCTATTATGTCCTGAAATTAAATATTAATTAATTCTGTCTACTCCTCTTCAGTCCTATTGAGTGATTATATACATGTGTTACAAAGGTGTGGTGCACCTCCAGTGTTTTTCATTCTGTTTGATGTACCCCTCTGCAGTTTTCTAAAAAGTCCTATTGAGTGATTACTTACGTGTGGTACAAAGGTGTGGTGCACCTCCAGCGCTTGCAGGAAGATGGCGTGCCCGGGAAGGATGGCTGTTGATGTTGACTGGGCTCCCACATGTTGTACTGGCCTCTAATAGGAAGTGATGAAGGGGAGTGGGTGTTGGAAGTATGGGTACCCTCCGTCTGCAAGTCTGAAGTGCCCTGAAGGAGGGTAGAGTGAGTGCTGGTATATTGGGCAATGGTGTAGCACTCTTGAGTTGAGGACTGACCCAGGCCACCCCACGTAGGTGTCAACGAAGTGGCCTTGATGGTCACAAACAGCCTGCAAGATGATGAAAGCGAACAGCTTCTTGTTCTTGTAGCAGTGACTATCAGGGTAGCTTGGTGGATTAATTTGGACATGGCAGCCATCGATTACTCCAGCAGCTCTTCTGAAGGGTCTGTTTTGCCAGCCCTGCAAATCCTCGAGGTGGATGACCTGGTGGCATATGGCCTCCACCTCCTAAGTACCTCTATGGATGATGCGGTGGGCAGAGGATCGAGGAATCCCAAACACTCTGTAGACCACCCTGTATGATGCCCCCCTTCCCAGCCAGAAGAGAAACACCAGGGTCTCAACTGTGGCACCCCACCTATGTCTCCTTTCCTGGCTGAGAAGGTCCAGAAGCCCTGCCAAGGCCTCCCTACTCAGCCAAAAGTCAGGCCTTGCATCTTGGCCATTAATGAACCTGTCCAGCACAGAAACAGTCAGATTCAACCTGCAGTACAGGGGTCTGGGCTGGTTTAGGAAAAGAAAAAGAAAAACTGTTAAATAAACTAATGTTACCGCAAGTGTGCTGTAGGGGAAATACCTCTTTGAGAATATTTGCACTCGTAATAAAATTTTGGGGCACCACCCTCTTAATGAGGGAAGCAACTAATCAAATTAGTAGCTCTGTAAGTCACTTATTAATTTGTCAGCACACTTATCAATAATGAATCAATCTCAATATATGGATTATGAATTCTCTATACAGTGATCTCGGCTCCCGTCCAAAAGATATATACACAGACAACGACTTATAAATAATGATAAATGATAAATGAAGATTTATTGAAGCTAAATATGAAGGGATACGCAAAACCATTCACCTATTGAAACCTAAATTAAAATCAGGATAATCAGCCTCCTGCTTGACCTCACTCTTTTTTTTTTCATTTTCTTTTTATTGAGCATCAATGATACATTAAATCAATTCAAATACAGGAGTCACAATGCTCATATCTATATTTTAACCCCTGTAGAAGCGAAAATTGGTGCCTGGAATTGGGCCAGATGGCTCCCGACCTTGTCTTCACCTTCTCTTCAAGATCGTTTTCTGTGTTGATTTAGTACTCTAGGTTCAGTTGGCTGACACGTAAAGAAACACTGGAGAGAAACAGAATCTGGTACAATTGATTTTAATGTGTTCACAAGCTTCAACAGATGACACAACTCATGAGTCAGGCTCTGGAGCAAGACTGAAGTTTCGCTTTCTGAGCTCTCCTTTTTATGCTGGTGAAGATTCGAGAGAATCACCACCCTTTTCCTTCAGCCCTTCCTTCCTGAGTCCAAACGTATTGGTGGCAGGCCTTTTTGCTTTTGTCCAGATCATGCCTGGACATGTCTTAATGGTGTAATCTTTTTACCTCATCCTGGAAATCCCCAAACTCTCCCACCATTAAGTTTGAACTCAGTTTCACCTTATTTTTAAAAAAACATATGGAACTTGGAACTGCATAGTCTCATCTAATTCTAGGGAACAGAGGAAGGAAAAAAATATGTATTCCCCCCTTTGGGACTTCAAAGTCCCATACTACATAATCAACCTCAGTAAATATCGCACATAAACCAGTTCCAGTAATAATTCCAGTAATCATTCTTCTTAACAAAGTTGCTCTGCGGCTGTGTTTTGAGTACAAGAGCTATGCTTGGTGGCCTTGCTGTCATTTTTCCAGCATGCGTGATTAATTACAATAACCTTCTCATATACGGGTCACAGCTGGTTAACCACATATCAATCGTGGTACATATCAATTTTGGCTATTAATGCTGCCCGGTTACTGTCCGTCATACACACCTGGTCTCTCAGCATCTTGATCTCCTGTTGCAATTTTTGGTAGTTGGCCACTTGTTGCTGCAGGTTATCCCTAGCCTGCGTCAGTTCCAGGACTTGATTGCGCAGACTGAGTATCTCCTGTTCAGTCCGCCGCATGTGTTCCTTCTGCAGCCTTTTTTTTCCCGCCTTCCTAATTGTGTAGGTGCCAGCCCGGATTCTGCGGAGTCTTCTCCATAATTCAAGGGGGTAAGTGCGCACCAGCCGGCGGTAGGGGCCCGGGGGCACTGGATGAAGTCGGATACGCAGGTTGGCCATCACTTCCAAATGCCGTTGTGTATTCGGTGCTCCATCAGACAGGCACCGGAGCAAGTTCTCCACCAGCTCTGGACACACTTCGTACTCTTGTTCCAGGAGAGCTCGTGTTTCATGTGATAGGGCCTTCACCTTGAGGTGACCCTCACTCTGGGGCCCTCGGTCAGTCTCTGGGAGAGGCGCCCTGGGTGGTGGGCTGGTTGGTGAATAGGATGACAGTGGTCCAACATCGTCCTCTGACGATGACGATGTGTCGGGGGAGCGCAGTGGCAGCAACTTACTGCAGGCACTGTCCTTAGGGTTTTTCTTCTGAGGTGGTGCCTGTGCTGTGGTGGTTGTCCAAACCTCTGATGCGGCCTGCACCAGGTACTGGGAATACTTCAGGCCTGAATTCACCTCCCCCAGGTTCCTTTCCTGGCTGGGACCCACCTGGACCCTGCCACCCGGGTTAGTGTTACTGGTGATTGGGTTGGGTGTTTCTTGGCAGGCCCTGCCCTTTGGGGGCTTCGACCGGGTCCTGGAGCTCTTGCAGTATATAGCGGTGCAGGGGGTCGTGGATCTAGGTTGGTGGCTCAGTTGGTGGCTGGAGCTGGGCGTAGAGCATTGACAACATCATCGGGGCGGAGTGTCCACGGCCTTCCATCGGGGCGCCTCCGCTGGAAGTATAGGCTGATGAGGGTTGGCTGGCCATCGGGCGGGTCGACTCTGAGTATGGTGGAGGTGGCATGCTTGGCCCCTCCTGCTGAAACTGGTACCCAAGCTGGCGCCCTGGGTTCTGCTGGTATGGATGTGGGGTTCTCCAGTTCTCAGCCATACTATGCACCTATCTTAAGGTTATACAGAACATTCTTTAATACAGTTCGCTGTTTCTGTTTTTTTTTTTTTTTTGGCCTTTCTTTTCAATGCTTAATTATATATTCAAGCCATGCAAGCAGGTTAATTGTTAGTACTGGTCTGGTGACAGCAAGGGTATCAGGGGCTGGTGGCTCGTAACATTCTCCGTTCTACACAATCTCCTCATATTCTCCTTCCGCTTGCCCATTTTTCTGCTTAGCTTCTACCGCCATGCCTCGTGGCATTATCTCATACTGATTTCTGACATATCGCCCCTATGATTTGGTCTCGGTTTTCAGGAACCCTGGTCTAATATGACAAACTGTCCCATGTGGCTTTCCATGGCCTTTCTAATCACAAGCCGCACTAGGGGAAGAACACAACAAGCTATTACAAGAAGGGTCAGCATGACAATTCCCAACAGCATTCCTATCATTGACAAAATCTTCCAAGGGGATAGTTTTTCTAGCCACTCCAGAATCAAGGAGATCCTAGTGTTCCAATTTGAATGCTGCACATGTTGGTCTCTTAATGTACGTATGTTCTCCAAAGCTCGAGTTAAATTGCCATCCTCCCCTGTGTGCATGGGGATTACAGTACAACAATCTTCCCCTATCACATCACAAACCCCTTGGTCCTGAGCTAGCATTGTCTCTATAACGAGTCTGTTTTGCACTGTCATCAGGGATGTAGCATGCAGCTGCTCACTCACTCCTTCTAGAGCCTCTATAGTCCAGTTTACAAATCTTTGCTGATTATACCACAAATAATTTACCCAGCAGCTATTACAGGCTATGTATTGGGCGTTCATTATGGTTCCTAAAAATGGCATAGCACCAAATCCTCTACCTCCCCCTATCCAGTCGTCTGATATAGCCTGTTGAGCCCTGGGAACCCCCTGTGGTACTTGATCCCATGTGATGTATATGTTTGCATCCTCCTTCCAGGAGCGTGTCTGCGTCTCAGACGATCTACGAGATCTTTTTGAAGTGCTGTTAGTTAGGCTTATTATTGTAATTGGCCCTGTTAACATTACTGGGGCACAGATTCCAGTCCAATTAGCTGGTAGTACAGCTTTTACCTGGCGATCGCTCTCACACATCCAGAATACATCTGCCAATGCCTCTGTGCCATTACTAAGGTCACCAATCCATACCCAAGCAGCATCTGTATAATTTCGTGACACGATAGATGAATTCTTTGAAGCACCGCTGACCACCTGTTCGCACTGAATTTTAGCTTCTTTAGTGGTATTGCATATCTTTTCCTGCCTCCGGGATGAACTAACTCCCTGGTTTGTGATGTTTTCATACCTGCACTGGATCAGCTCCTCTGCCTCTTTGGAGGTGTTGCTAGAGGTGAAGTTGTCTAACCAGTATTCTATATTATCTCCTTGTGCTACGCAAAATGGGAGTACGGTATTTCATGCCAAATGCACTACCGGGGGTACTTAATACTCCTCTTTAATTTTGGCAGGGGCGTCTTTAAGACTTACTGGACAAATTGCAGTGTTATTGGTGTGTTTCCCCCTCCTTCCTGCCATCCACATGGTGCACTGAGTAAAACAGAAAAATGTTTGTGCGCACTCCTCCATATCTGGGAGAGGCTTGACCCTAGGTAAGCCCTTCCTGTGACATGCTATACACAAGCTATTGGTTACCTGTTTAGCGGAGTACTCTAACCATTGATAGAACATATTAGACTTCCACGTGGTCATTCTTATTACCTCTACTCTTTGTACCAGCACATGTCTTGGTTCTCTCTGGGACACTGGATCTAATTGGAGCCACTGGCGGGCTACCTTTATAGGTATGCTGCGCCCTGTATCTGTGTTGGTGCAGCCTCTTGTGTCACACATAACTCTTGCTGTCAACCTTCCTTCTGCACTACAGCGTGGTCCTATGGACCGGCCATGCAACCTAATGCTTCCTGGGCCCTCCACCAATATGTTGTCGTGAGCATGCAATTTATAGTAAGTTAACTGTATTATCTCTCTGTAAGGTATCCTGCCCTGCTTTGCAGCCATGGTTCCTAATGCCACTACACACTCGCCTACTTGTTTCTGAGCTTGCCTACCTTGCTCTGCTCCTTCACTTTGTTTTACTTCTGCCAGGATGAGCAATAGGGTTAGTAGTACTGCCACTATTATTCCTACTTTGACTCCTCCCCCCGTACTGTCTGGGCCCTCAAGTCTTCCCTATCCTGGTCTACCGAGGGGCTGGTCCCCTCCGGGGCTTGTGTCTCCTGCGTCTGTGTCTCCTGTGTCTGTGTCTGACCTTTCTGTGTCCCTAGCTTCGCCTGTTTCTGAGCTGTGCCTTTCTTCTCCTTCTTCTCTTTCTGCCTCTGCTTCCTCTGCTTTCTCTGTTCTTTCTGTTCTCTCTGCCCTTGGGCCCTCATCAATGTCCCTGCGGCCATCAGGTGACGACTCATGAGATTCATCGCCAGCCACTGTGGATGGGGTGCTTCCCTCCGAGGTGCTCTCTGATGACACCCTCTCTGGTAGCGACCCGCTGCTGTCACTCTGGGCTCTGTCCTGGTCCCGCCTGAGCACCAAGCGTACAGACCTCCTGGTCCACTGTTCCTGTGGGGAGGCATCGCCTTCCCCCTCTGGATGACCCTCTACTTCCCTTGGGGCAGCTTCGCCCTCCCCTTGTGGATCTGGGGGAGCTACTCTCTGTCTGGCTCTAGCCCGAGATATAGGTCTCTCTGGGTTGTTAGCTCTGCAGCAGTGGTTAAGATGGAACCAAACGTCCTTACCTTCAACTTTCAAGGCAGTTGGTGTGGCTAATATGACCTTGTATGGACCTTCCCTTCGTGGCTGGTCCCACTTCCTTTTGAACACCTTGACGTACACCCACTCTCCAGGAAGTATTCTTTGAAGGTCCTCTGGGATTTCGACCCTTCTGTCCTTGGTGGTGCCTTTCACCTGCTGGAACACAGCCCTGTGGATATGAGTCATACTTTGTAGATAGTCAAACATTTCGCTTTGCAACTGTTCCAGCGAGGGCCCTTCGTAGGGACCTCTCAAGTATGGTATTGGCATTGGCATATAGTCTAACATGAGGTGTCTGAAAGGACCATCTGGGGGTGGTATATGCACCAGTGGGGCTGTAAAAACTTTCCTGATGTTGTATTGTGCGCAGGTTTCCCATTCACTTAGTACTCTATCTACTGTGGCTGCCATAAATGGTGACCACCCAAGGATCTCCCCCCTTGCGCAATGGTCACTACCATGCGCCCAAATTATTGCATGTCTTAACAGTAAGGTTGGTAGTACAAAATGGCCATGACTATCTCGCCAGAGACCATTTGTTGGACCCTGTTGCACCGTTCTAATGGCACCTCGTTTCACCCATAGGCATTTTTCGGCCTCACTTATTCTGTTTTGAGCGGTTATAAGAGAGGACATAGTAGTTAGGGCTTCACAGTCTTGTATGGTTAGTATGGGTGCTGTTACTGCACCTATTGCTTCCTTTTTGGCTGCTTCATCAGCAAGGTTATTCCCTTTGGCTATCAACAAATCAGTTTTTTGGTGGGCTGGGCATTTAATTACTGCTAAAGCCATGGGAAGAAGCATGGCTTCTAATAGGTCAAGGATGGCACCTCCATGAGTTACAGGAGTGCCGTCAGCTCTGCGAAACCCTCTTTGTTTCCATATGTTAGCATGAACATGGCAAACGCCATAGGCATATGCTGAGTCTGTGTATACATTTAGCGACTTCCCTTCTGCTAATTTACATGCTGCTGTTAGAGCTTTTATTTCTGCGAGCTGGGCTGAGCAAGGCTGAGCAAGTTTACATGATTTCAATGTCACGAAGGTTTGGTTATTGTTTTCAAGTTGGACAACCCCGCAGCCGGCATGGCTACCACTGGAATCACGGAAACATGAGCCATCAACAAACAATGTGAGATCAGCTGGAATTGGTTGGTTATGTAAATCTTCCCTAGCACGCATAAATTTCTCTGTATCATGAATACAGTCATGTGGCGTACCTTCTGTTGGTAACACCAATTTTGTGGCTGGGTAAATAATGGTACAGCGCTGAATGTTAAGTTCAGGGGCTGATAGGATTACCTCATAGCCCTTACATCTGGCCTGCGATAAAACAAATCCTAGACTTGTCGATAACGCATGAATTTGGTGGGAAGTGTACAACGTTACAGGATGTCCCATGGTCAGTGATGATGCTTTCTGAAATGCAAAAACAGCTGCGGCTAGCCCCTGATAGCAAGGTGGCAAACCAGCCTCTATGTTGTCCAGCTTGGTGCTATAATATGCTAAAGGTTGCTTCCCTGTGGGTGTGTCTTGCATAAGCACAGCACATGCAAAACCTGACCTTTCAGCCAAATATAGATGAAAAGGTTTGGCATCGTCAGGAGTCTCCAACGCTGGGGCTGATTGCATGTCTATTTTTAGGGCTTGAAATGCTCCTTCTGCTTCCTCTGTCCATACCAACTGTGCTGTGTTTTTGGTCTGTCCTGCTGCCCTTATCAGAGCCCTGAGCGGAGCGGTTTTTATGGCATAGTCACAAATCCACAGCCTGCTGTAGCCTGTCATGCCCAAAAAAGATAGCATCTGGCCCACCGAGCCTTGATCACCGCTTCTAATTGAGACGGCGCAATACATCTTTTGTCCCCACACAACCTTCTCCTGAAGTATTCTACCGACTGTTGGCAGAACTTCAGTTTGTTTTTACTAACCTTGTGATCTCCTTCTGCTAAAGCTGTAAGCCCAGCAATGGAGTCTTTTTCACATTGTGCTTTTGTTGGACAACAGATAAGCAGATCATCTACGTACTGCAACACTGTGCTTGGTACGTTCAAACTTGCTAGATTTTGCGTCAACACGCGGTTAAAGATAGAAGGTGAATCTGAGAATCCTTGCAGAAGTCTCGAGTACGCCTATTGCTGATTTTCGTACGTAAAGGCAAACAGATATTAAGAGTCTGGATGTAGTGGTACACTGAAAAAGACTGAACACAAATCAGTGACTGTATACCACTGGGTGTCTGGTGGGATGTTTGATAGCAACGTGTGTGGGTCGGGAACGTGTGGTACTTCCCAGTCTACTACCGCATTAACTGCTCTCAGAACGTGGACTAAACGGTTGTCTGTTGAATTTGGTTTTCTGATGGGAAAAATGGGTGTGTTGCAAGGGCTTTTAATTTTAACCAAGACCCCTGCTTCTACCAAACCCTTAATCGTTGGCCTGATACCATCAATCACATGCTGTTTGAGGGGATACTGTTTCTGATATGGTAGATTAATGTGTGGTTGTCACTTAATGTGAACAGGCTGGGCTGATTTTATCAATCCTACATCAGTCCTATGAGTTGTCCACAACTGGGGTGGAACTTGGTTTAGCATTTCGTCATGCTATGCAGTGACTACCATGTGTGTGGGTGTGCTTCCATCTACCATTACCTTACTTGCCACTGCCTCATCACCTACTTTGACTGAGACCCTGATAAACTGCTTATCTTTTGAGATGTGAAAGTACTTATTCTTTGTGGGTATCCACTCTTGCACCTGCAGGGCACGCTTGACCATGGGACCAAGATGATGAGACTCATAACCTTCTGCCACTAACAGTGTGACGTGCGGCATAGAATTTGGCACCTGAAACCATCCAGACAATTCTTCCAGAAGGCTGACGACCGCTGCCACGCCTTCTGGTCCCAGAAATATGTCTTTTCTCATGATTAGACATGGTTTCTTGTTAATTACTGCATCCCAGCATTCTTGGTAATCTACATGAGTCAGATCTTTGTCATACATGAGCGTGCAGTGCAGTGGCAGAGTGGGGGTATGTGCTGTGTCATAGTGAAGTCGAATCCACACCTCCCATTCAGTCCATGCCTGCTTGAGGTGTGACTCTTCTGGTGCCAGCTGGAGCCAATAGGCAAGTGCTTGTTGTTTTTCTGTCGTGTCCATGGGAAGCTGTGACATCATGTTTTGTGGGGGATCGTCAGGGAAGTCCAAATATAGTCCATCTTGGGTGCACATGTTCTTCACCTTTAATGGGCATAAAATGTCTCTTCCTAACAGGTTTACTGGGGTATGGGCTGAATATAACAGGGGTGAACATATGGTTTTGCCTGCAGTGAGCATAGGAACGGGCTCCATCAGTGGTATAACTTGTGATTTCCCAGAGAAGCCTATTGTTTTTATAGATGACGTGGAGAGGGGGAACCTGGAACCTTCTTTTCCAGTGCATGACTATGTAGCCCCTGTGTCTACCATAAAAGGGTACTCACGTTCGTGGATGACAACAGGTATGATGGGTTCATCTTGTGACTGCAGTGATATTGCTGGTGACATTAGTTCCCCCTCAGGCTCCTCTGGGCACCCCTACCAGGGGCGTCCCTGCTCCGTGTTGGGCCAGTTTTGTGCTGGACCCTCCCATGGATTACTAGAACATTGACTCCGTATATGGCCTGGTTGACCACACCCCCAGCACAGGTTATGAGGTGGAGCCGGATTAGCTCCTGGATAACCTGTGCCCATGTCTGGCGGGCCTGGGTGCTGGTTGGGCGTGGCTTGTTGGTACACATGCTGTTCCCTGGTATGTAGTTTCAGCCCCGCTTCCATCCTCCCCGAAACGTTGTATCTCCTCTGGGTCCACCTCGGCCCCGCCCCCTTGGGGGCCGCTGGTTGCCGCCACCTCTTGGTGCTTGCTGCTGGTAATAGTAATGGTGATGCGTGGCATTAGCAAGTTGTCACTTCCTGCTGTGTTTGGGTCTGTTAGGGCTGGCTGCAGAGGCACTTGGGGCTGGACGGCCTGTGGAGCTGTTTGATTTGCCATCACCATGGGGGCCTGAACTTTAGTTTTTTCTTTCTCCTTCTTGACCAACTTAGTTAGCTCTCCCAACTGCAGCTGTGTCAGTTTGTTGGCCAGCTGTTTACTATCCTCTTCCATTTTCTTTTTGTCTTTTCTGTAGAGCTCCACATGATGGATAATGTGTTCTGAAAACAGTGGCCAGTCCATCTTCATCAATCCTACCACACCCTCTAGGCGTCGCTGTACATCTTCTGGCATGGCTTTTTTAACCATCATTTTGAACAGACTCTGAGTAATTTTATTAGCATTCCACGCTTCTCCTGTCTCTTCCTTCCACCTTTTCTGGAAGCTGTGTAGGAACTTGGAGGGGCATTCATCATCCGCCATGGTCTCTCCCTCCAGCTTGGATGGGTCTCTCTTTGCCGGGTAGTGCGTTCTCAGCTGCTGCCACACCCGAGAGCGGTAGTGTCCAAAACTCTCATCATCGTATGCATTGTTACCAATAGCTGCACTTAAGCGAGCATCAGTGAATATTTCCAGGGTGGTCTGTTTTCCTGCCACATAGGTGAGTATAGCTTTGATGTCTCCTAAGGCCAACTGTATACCAGCTGTGGTTTCTTCTAAAGCCATTATCCATTTATCAGCCCCATCTGTGAGCACTGGTAGGCGTTCTGCCAGGCCTATCATATCCATGAAGGGCCAGGGCTCGTACTGTTTTCTTCCGCCAGTTTTTGTCACAAGGGGGCACATGTGGGAACCTTCACTCTCTTCATCCGACAGGTCCACCGGTAGGTCACCTACTGTTTTCCCGTTCCTTAGTTTCATGCCAACTCGGTCTTGGCTTCTTCTATCTGTTATCTGCCCTTTGTCAGTGGCCTGTGCTTCCTCTGACCGTGCTCTATCGGATTCCATAGTGCCTTGGAGTGTCAGAGTGATATGCTCTGTTGTGGGGCTAACTCGGGGTTCCCTCTGTCTCTGCTGAGAAGCCCTATGCTCCTCCAGCTGCTCTTCTAATTTCTCCAACTCCTGAGTCATGCGTAGTACCCTATCTTCAGCTCTGCAGGCAGCTCCTTCCAACTGCTGGAGTAGCTGTTGGTCTTGGGTGCCGGCCGGTGATGCTCCCCTTGGGGCACCTTCCCCAAGACCGTGGCCACCCCTATCGGATGGTTCGTCTTTCATCTTCTGGCCTGGATGAGTTGTGGGGTCGATGGTGGCTGTCCCCTGACACTCTTCCTCCTGGCGCCTTTGAAGGCGCTCCGCTTCCCATTCCAGCCATTCTTGCAACTGTTATTCATCCAGGGCACTCGGGGTCTGGATTGTAATACCAGCCCCTCCTCCTTTTTCCTTCGTGATACTGCCGTGGGGGACCTGGTCTCCTCCAAGGGGAAGCTGGAGCAGCTTAAATGGTGGGCAGACTTTTTCATAGGGAGGCTCGAGTAACTTGAATGGAGGGACTTGTATCCGTCCTCCCTTAATCGCCTCGGCTTCCCATTCCCTTTGTGTGCCAGGGGTGGGGCTCGCCTTCCTTTAGGGGGAGTGCCCTCTGCACTGGCGAACCCTGCTGTCTCCGGGTCGGTTGGTTGCTCAGCTTCCCTTCCCCTCTTGCCATTAAGTTCCTTTGTATATAATTCAAAGTCAGTGGGTTCTGTGTCCCCGTCGTTGATGATCCGTCAGTACTGTCTGTCTCCGAGGGAGGCGCCGTTTCCAGTGGTAGCTTTCTCCGCGGTCCCTGTTGTTTCTTCTTCTTGACCTCTTGCTTCGTATTCTTGGTCAAGGTCACTGTGAATTTCCCTTGCAATTGGCCCTCCATTTCCATGGCTTTTGAATCTCTTAGTGGATATTGTCCTATTATTGGCTGTGTTGGCTCCTGCAGGTATGGGGGCGGTGGTGGTGTGGGTAGGGGTGGCGCTGTAGGCATCACTTCTTCCTGATCCTGGTGTTCTTTTTTCTTTTCCTCCAGCTGCACCATCTGTTTTCTTCCCCCTGCTTGTCTGAACCATCCCAACACTTCCCTCTCCTTAGCTCTCTTGTTCTTTATCTTATATCTAGCTTTGGTGTCTCTGGCTTCAATGTGTCTTAATTCTGACTCTACTTCATCACAGCATGCTAGATTGAAAGTACCTTCCATAGGCCAGCGATTTTTCCCTGATGTTCTTTTGTGCCATTTGCTCACACATCGTTTAATGCGTTTCACTTGACTTGGGTGTTGCCGCATTACTACCTCCACTGGGGTTAAGACCCCTTTTTCCATCTTTCCCTGTTTGGCTCCCATGAAGCCTTGTTTGGCTTCACTGGTTCTTGGGATCTCTGGCTGTTCATCTGTTTCTTTTGTGCGTATCAGTACTATGATCTTCCCTACTGTTATGCAGTTTTATATTTCTTTTCTCTATACAGGTTGTACTCTAATTTGTGTGACCCGTCCCCTTGGGAGATTTGGGTTAGACACCCAAATTTCCCTGTCTCCCACTCAACTTTTCTGGGCACGACAACAATTTGCAGCCATGGAGTGTATCCCACCCCGCCTGCTTGGCCTTGTATTCTTATCTGGTGCAGAGGAAGTGAAGCTACTGGTCCGTTCTTATAATTATCACACAAGCTCTGTAATAGTGGGTTTAGTGAATAAGGAACCCACAGTCTGCACAAAATCACTTCCCACAGGGCACCTGGAAAACTCTTACTTTTTTCAAATTATTGAATTTAGTGATTTGCCAGAGTTTTTGTTTAATCTCTTGCTCGTCCTGCCAATGCTCTGCCCCCTCGTTATCTACGTAGGTGCGCTCCAGCCAAAAGTGTGTGCGTATTCCCCTGTATTCTACAGGACCCTCTGTACTACAGTGTTCTTCTTCCCAAATTTTGTCTCCACTGTCGTCTCCCTCTTCCATCTATTTTAGGTGTCTTTATTTAGTCTCTGATCTCACCCCTTTAAATTATTATGATGGTAACATTTATGTACTTAATTTATTAGTCAGATCTTTCCTACTGTCTCTATTTCTCGGCCCCCTCCTTATGTCTGTTAGGTCAGTCATCTAGTAGTTTATCAGTCTTTTTACACTCACATTTTCATTCAACATTTTACTGTATTTACAACAACTTTATATGTTATACTTAGATATGTTAACTCACTGTACAATTTTACACTTTGATCGATCTGCTGACTGTTCTCTTTTATCTCTTAACTCTTTGGCATTCTGCCCGTGCAGTCCTGTCCTGTCCCGACACAAAACTCCCGCCCTTACAAGCTTAAAGGAATGTTGGCAAGGTAGACAGCGGTATCCACAGATATGCTTTTCATGTATTTAACTCTTTGTCTTCTCTTTTATTTTCTTGGCATTCCGTCTGCACAGACCTGCCGTCCGACACAACACCCCCGCCCCTACAGGCTTAAAGGGGTGCTGGTAAGATAGGCAGCGGTAACCACGGATATGCCTTTATGTATCTCTTCTCTTTTTCTTACTCTTTTTTAACTCTTTACCGGTTATTTTTCTCTTCCCTGTATAACTCTTACAGGTTTCTTCTTCTCTTGTGCACTTCTTATTCTTATTTGTCTTCTTAACACTTTAAATACTTTAACTATCTCTTGTTACATTTGTTACCATACATTCAACACACACACATTCACTCTTTCCGCTCCAAGATCACACTTATTGCACCAGACTCAACCGTCTCCAGTGATGTTAGTTGTATCTCAGTGATATCCTTAATTATTTCCTAATCAATCAGCACATCATAATTAGGTTCTTTAGGGGAGGGAAATTTGCCAAATACCTTTGACCTGGGCGGTCCCAGCACTGCACCCCAGACACACCCGGTTTAGGCAGAAAAAAGCTCTGCTTACCTTATTTGGTGGCCACCTGTATGTCTGGCGTGCAGCCCAGTGCTCCGGTCTCCGGCTCTGACTTCCCCTCCCTCCTGGCTCGGCTCGCCACTTGTAGAAGCAAAAATCGGTGCCTGGAATTGGGCCAGATGGCTCCCGACCTCGTCTTCACCTTCTCTTCAAGATCGTCCTCTGTGTTGATTTAGTACTCTAGGTTCAGTTGGCTGACACTTAGAGAAACACTGGAGACAAATAGAATCTGGTACAATCGAGTTTAATGTGTTCACAAGCTTCAACACATACAACTCATGAGTCAGGCTCTGGAGCAAGACTGAAGTTTCGCTTTCTGAGCTCTCCCTTTTATGCTGGTGAAGATTCGAGAGAATCTCCACCCTTTTCCTTTAGCCCTTCCTTCCTGAGCCCAAACCTATTGGTGGCAGGCCTTTTTGCTTTTGTCCAGATCATGCCTGGACATGTCTTAATGGTGTAATCTTTTTAGCTCATCCTGGAAATCTCCAAACTCTCCCACCATTAGGTTTGAACTCAGTTTCACCTTATTTTTTAAAAAACATATGGAACTTGGGGACTGTTTCTATAAGGTCCCCTGTGCCCTCATGCAATATAAACTTTAGAGTGTGTGTGTGTGTGTGTGTGTGTGTGTGTGTGTGTGTGTGCATTATTATGCTTCCAGACAGTATGGTGTGGTATGTGCGTGTGTTCTCAATATACAGTACAGGCCAAAAGTTTGGACACACCTTCTCATTCAATGCGTTTTCTTTATTTTCATGACTATTTGCATTGTAGATTCTCACTGAAGGCATCAAAACTATGAATGAACACATGTGGAGTTATGTACTTAACAAAAAATGTGAAATAACTGAAAACATGTTTTATATTCTAGTTTCTTCAAAATAGCCACCCTTTGCTCTGATTACTGCTTTGCACACTCTTGGCATTCTCTCCATGAGCTTCAAGAGGTAGTCACCTGAAATGGTTTCCACTTCACAGACGTGCCTTATCTGGGTTAATTAGTGGAATTTCTTGCTTTATCAACGGGGTTGGGACCATCAGTTGTGTTGTGCAGAAGTCAGGTTCATACACAGCCGACAGCCCTATTGGACAACTGTTAAAATTCATATTATGGCAAGAACCAATCAGCTAACTAAAGAAAAAGGAGTGTCCATCATTACTTTAAGAAATGAAGGTCAGTCAGTCTGGAAAATTGCAAAAACTTTAAATGTATCCCCAAGTGGAGTGGCAAAAACCATCAAGCGCTACAACGAAACTGGCACACATGAGGACCGACCCAGGAAAGGAAGACCAAGAGTCACCTCTGCTTCTGAGGATAAGTTCATCCGAGTCACCAGCCTCAGACATCACAAGTTAACAGCAGCTCAGATCAGAGACCAGATGAATGCCACACAGAGTTCTAGCAGCAGACCCATCTCTAGAACAAGTGTTAAGAGGAGACTGCGCGAATCAGGCCTTCATGGTCAAATAGCAGCTAGGAAACCACTGCTAAGGAGAGGCAACAAGCAGAAGAGATTTGTTTGGGCCAAGAAACACAAGGAATGGACATTAGACCAGTGGAAATCTGTGCTTTGGTCTGATGAGTCCAAATTTGAGATCTTTGGTTCCAACCGCCGTGTCTTTGTGAGATGCAGAAAAGGTGAACGGATGGATTCCACATGCCTGGTTCCCACTGTGAAGCATGGAGGAGGAGGTGTGATGGTGTGGGGGTGTTTTGCTGGTGACACTGTTGGGGATTTATTCAAAATTGAAGGCACACTGAACCAGCATGGCTACCACAGCATCCTGCAGCGACATGCCATCCGATCCGGTTTGCGTTTAGTTGGACGATCATTTATTTTTCAACAGGACAATGACCCCAAACACACCTCCAGGCTGTGTAAGGGCTATTTGACCAAGAAGGAGAGTGATGGAGTGCTGCGGCAGATGACCTGGCCTCCACAGTCACCGCACCTGAACCCAATCGAGATGGTTTGGGGTGAGCTGCACTGCAGAGTGAAGGCAAAGGGGCCAACAAGTGCTAAACACCTCTGGGAACTCCTTCAAGACTGTTGGAAAACCATTTCAGGTGACTACCTCTTGAAGCTCATCGAGAGAATGCCAAGAGTGTGCAAAGCAGTAATCAGAGCAAAGGGTGGCTATTTTGAAGAAACTTGAATATAAAACATGTTTTCAGTTATTTCACCTTTTTTTGTTAAGTACATAACTCCACATGTGTTCATTCATAGTTTTGATGCCTTCAGTGAGAATCTACAATGTAAATAGTCATGAAAATATAGAAAACGCATTGAATGAGAAGGTGTGTCCAAACTTTTGGCCTGTACTGTATATGAATACATAAACTTGTGTAACAGTGTTCTGACACACATGGATGCATAAAAACATTATTATATGAACTTCGACCTTAATCAACTTATGTAATATGAGCATTTAACTGATTAAATCTTACACTACACCCCCCATCCCAAGAACATGTTGGACACCAATCCAGTAAAAAATGATAATTGAATGTAATATAAAAATAAATGAATACAATAAAAAATATGCATTTATATGTATAACAAATACAGCATTTACCTAGGCTTGCCAACACTGAAGCTGTACACTAAACAAGACATGGTTCACATGGATTCAATCACAAATACAAATGCAAGATGGCTGCTAAGCGGTATTTAAGTAGGCACAGTTTTAAGTTTACATAAGTGCATCAACACCGGATCCCAGACAGAGAAGAATTTGTCTCTGGACCCCCTGAGAGTATATTTTATTTTCTCTAATTGTATGAACTGTGTCAGGCCACTAAACCACAAAGACACTGGGAACTGCCCATTGGTTCGACCATATTAAACTCATTGTTCCGAAGTCCATTCTGAAATCATCATAATGCCCAGTGGTTAAGGTCTGGTTAGGTTTAGGCACAAAAAACACTTGGTTAGGGTCAGGAAAAGATCATGGTGTGGGTTAAAATGAAAAAGAAAGTGACAAATATATAAGCCGTGAGCCTGCTCCGCCTCAAGCCGGTCGCGGCACACCATACGCCCGCCTTGAGCCATTCAGCACCGTGGACAGTCGGACTAATGGGATGTCGAACCAATGGGCTGTCGAACCAATGACATGGACCCAAAGACATTTTGGGTGGATTTTTTTGATTTCCAATGCAATAATAATCTTCTACGTGCAAGCAGCATCGTAAATGCAATTATGTTTTTCTAACTTTTTATGTCTGTGGTACCCAATATGGCCATGGCTATGTTGGGTTGAAGATCAATATTCAATGCTTCTGACAGCGTTTTAAAGATGGTAGACCAATAGGTTGCCAGGACTGGACATGACCAAAACATATGTGTTAAATCAGCAGGAGTATTTCGACACCTGTCGCAGCTTGCATCTGTGTTGGGATATATTTTAGCCAGTCTTGTTTGGGAGTATTGGATGCGATGTAGGATCTTGAATTGTATAATGTTTAGTTTGGCACAAGAAGTGCTGTCGTTTACTCTTGGTAGAGCGCTCTCCCAAATGCCCTCTTATACAAAAGTTTAATCCATGAAATAAAATTAGGGCCATATCCGAATTTCTTTAAACATGCAAAAAAATATCCCCATTCTACCCTATGAAATGCTTTCTCTGCGTCCAGCGCGATAACCACCTCAGGTACCGCGCTGGACACAGGAGAGTGGATAACATTTAGGAGCTGACGGATATTTGTGAATGAATGACGGCCTCAAATAAAACCAGTTTGGTCAGCAGATATCACATTGTGCATTGTGGTTTTTAGGCGTAGGGCAAGGGCTTTGACTAAATTCTTCACATCACAGTTTAGGAGGGAGATGGTGCTCGACCTCACTCTTGACCGCACGGCTCATCAAGTTATGGAAGTTCTTTGCCTACTTTTTAGCAGTGGGGATCAAAGGCGAAGTTCCTCTTGGGGCCCCAGACTGTTGCTTCACAGCTCCCGGACTTTCCAGCAGCTCACAGCTGTCTCACAGCAGTGTGGGAGCGGTTTGGTCTGCAATGTCCCGTGGGTGCCCCAGGTTGGTTGCCTTACGCTGCAGAAAACCTTTCAACTTGGCATGAAAACCACTGTGGCAAGTGGCTGGCAGCCGCTGGTTCTGATGAATCTGGGGCGAAGAGGTCTACTTTGTTCCGATTACTCGCTTATAATAATGGTGAAAACAATGTCGTTGGCTGTTCGATACTGTTGTCAAAGTTATCATTAACGCACAAAAATGTTGAAAACACTGGAGATTAGAAAAAAATGGATCAGCAAAAGGAAAGAGCGTATGCAAACATAAAAGCAAGAGACTAAAAATGAAGAAGAGCACAACATGAGTATACAAAAAGCAAAATTACAAAAGGACAAGAGAAAGAGAAAGAAGCAAGAGAGTAACAAAGGTAACAAGAGGAATTAAAGCTGCAAGCAGTGTTGGGCAGGACCTCAGACACTCGCTGTCAGCCTCCAGCTCACGTAGACGGTGTGAATTAGCCTATTCGTAAGAGTCAGAATGTCGATAAAACAAGCAATGTCAATAGAATGCAAGGTCATTTTTGGCAATGAACCCATGACTTGGGAGTAGAACTTTGATGGCTTCTGAAAACCAAACTACTGATGAGGACATCAATCAATCAATCAATCAATCAATCAATCAATCAATCAATCAATCAATCAATCTCACAAATCACAATTTGCCTCACAGGGCTTGACAGCATCCAATATCCCCCTGTCCTCAGGACCCAATGAGACAGAAGGGGAGACAGAGAGCGATGCAGGACCAATGGTAATTTTAAAAGCTTACAACAACATTAATGAAAGTAATAATATTATAATTGTAATTCTGGCTATTGTGGTACAATATGTTGAAAGTATATTTTAATATCTGATAGTATACATATGTGACAATAATCAAATGTGTATAATAACAGTAGAACTATGACACACACAGACACACATGGACACAGACACAGACAGACACACAGACACACAGACACACACGCACACACACACACACACAGACTTGTGTCTGTCAGAGTGAAGCCATTGTTACGCTAATTCAAGACCATGTAGTTAGGTGACATCCCAGGTACTTCAACATCAGCTTGACCAATGACTATGACTGAGAAGAGGCTGAGTTACTGACATGAAATACAGCTGACTTAGTGACATGCAGTAACAGGACACGTGAGAGAGAGAGGAGAGAGAGAGAGAGAGAGAGAGAGAATAATAACAGTAGAAGTATTTCTATTATCTCCTGCTTCCCCAGTAGAGCAAACACACACTAAATAAGAAGCAGTAAAATTACCTGTATTTTTCTCCTACTTTTCCATTATTGAGGTTTTTTATTTTTATTTATTTATTTTTAATTTGCACAGTAAAAAAGAAAAACAAGCGAACAAAACCGACAGAATACAGTAAGCAGATTGTACAGGTGAGATTTAAAAAACTAAGAGAGGCTTATAGAGGGAATCTCACCATATCAGCATTAAGAACATACATTAATAAGTCCATAGCAAAAAACAGACAAACAAATATAAAAACATGGAATCAAAAAGCAAAGACAACAACAAATGAATGAGGTTTGCAAGCCATTGTTGAAAAAAAAATGCTATGTTAGTGTTGATGTGGATGTGTGGGGGCTGTGGCTGTATAGCTACTAAATATAGATATACAGTATATCAATCAATCAATCAATCAATCAATCAATCAATCAGTTTTATTTATGAAGCCCAATATCACAAATCACAATTTGCCTCACATGGCTTTACAGCATACAACATCCCTCTGTGCTTTGGACCCTCACAGCGGACAAGGAAAAACGTGCAATAGATGTTATACAGAACAGATCAGCATAATAAATTAACAGTAATCCGTATGACACAATGAGAGCGAAAGAGAGACAGAGAGAGAGAGAGAGAGAGAGAGAGAGAGAGAGAGAGAGAGAGAGAGAGAGAGACAGACAGACAGACAGACAGACAGACAGACAGACAGACATTCAGGACAGACAGTAATGACAGTAGCTTACAACAACATTAATGAAAGTAACAATATTATTGTTATAGTTCTGGCTACTGTGGTACAATATGTTGAAAGTATATATCAGTATCTGACAGTATACATGTGTGATAATAATCATATGTGTATAATAACAGTAGAAGTATGACTAATGACTAATGATGGCAGCAGCAGCAGCAGGAGGCATCTGGCAGGACCACGGCAGCAGCACAACCACACACATCATGCTGCCCAGGCACCGCTGCGATATGAGTTGACCTGAGAGACAGTGGAGCACAAAGGCTCCGGAGAACAAGCTGAGTTAGTGACATCCAGAATGGCCGAGTTTGCAAAATCCAATAATAGGATACGAGAGCGAGAGAGAGAGAGAAGGAGAGAAGGTGCCTGGTGTATTATAAGGGGGTCCTCCGGCAGACTAGGCCTAAGTCAGCCTAACTAGGGGCTGGTACAGGGCAAGCCTGAGCCGGCCCTAACTATAAGCTTTATCAAAGAGGAAAGTCTTAAGTCTAGTCTTAAATGTGGAGATGGTGTCTGCCTCCCAGACTGCAACAGGAAGATGATTCCACAGGAGAGGAGCCTGATAGCTGAAGGCTCTGGCTCCTGATCTACTTTTGGAGACTTTAGGGACCACGAGTAACCCTGCGTTCTCAGAGTGCAGAGTTCTGGTGGGATAATAAGGCACTATGAGCTCCCTAAGATATGACGGAGCTTGACCATTTAGAGCTTTATATGTTAACAGTAGGATTTTAAATTTAATTCTGGATTTTACAGGGAGCCAATGCAGAGAAGCTAAAACAAGAGAAATATGATGTCGTTTCTTAGTTCCTGTTAGTACATGTGCTGCTGCATTCTGAATTAGCTGGAGAGTTTTTAAGGACTTACTGGAGCTACCTGATAATAGAGAGTTACAGTAATCCAGCCTTGAGGTAACAAAAGCGTGGACCAATTTTTCTGCATCTTTTCGGGTCAGGATAGGCCAAATTTTCGCAATATTACGCAGATGAAAAAATGCAGTTTGTGAGGTTTGTTTTAAATGAGAATTAAAAGACAAATCTTGATCAAATGTTACTCTGAGGTTTCTTACAGTAGTGCTAGAGGCCACAGCAATGCCATCTAGAGAAATTATGTCTCTGAGTTGTTTGGGGCCAAGAACAATAATTTCAGTTTTGTCTGAATTTAACATCAGGAAATTGGTGCTCATCCATAATACTCATAGTATAAAACTATGAAAACTATGGCTGGGTAACTGAACTAGAAGCTCAGATAGGCATATGGGACTGCGACTCTCTGTCCTGGTCTCAACTCTGGGTTGTCAGGGATTTAAATTAATTAAATAATTAATTAAAATTTGCCAGGTTCTGAGAAATGAGAGCAGCTCCATCCAAAGTGGGATGAATCCTATCTCTCCTGATAAGACCAGGTTTTCCCCAGAAAGTTTGCCAATTATTAACGAAACCCACATTGCTTGCTGGACACCACCTGGACAGCTAGCGATTAAATGATGACATGCGGCTAAACATGTCATCAGTGGTCAGATTTGGGAGGGGTCCAGAGAAAACTACGGAGTCCGACATTGTTTTTGCATATTCACACACCGAGGCAATATTAATTTTAGTGACCTCCGATTGGCGTAACCGGGTGTCATTGACGCCGACGTGAATAACAATCTTACTGAATCTACGTTTAGCCTTAGCCAGCAGTTTTAAATTTGATATCAATTTGATTGATAAGCTACACTTTTTACAATTATCACTGTCGCTAAAGGAGGTAGAGGCATAACTGAACATTTGGCACACCGAGCAAGAAAGAGCAGAGGGAGAAGCCATCGCTAACTGTAAAGCTCATGTAGCTACCAAGGCTAGTCACGTGCAAACAACAGCTAAGAGATTAGCGAAAAAGTCGTAGAAAGGAGGAGAGCTATAAGTGCTTACATAGAACTAATGTGGGTTAAGACTTGGAGTAGACGTTAAAGCAACTGAAGTGAGAAAGCAGAAAGCAGGCTAGTAGAATTCACCAAGGCAGTACAAAGATGCTGTCACAGAAACACCTGATATGACACAACTCGCTTCCCGCAATACGTCAGCATGTCAGCACAGAACGGTCTACGCCAATCGGAGGTCACTAAAATTAATATTGCCTCGGTGTGTGAATATGCAAAAACAATGTCGGACTCCGTAGTTTTCTCTGGACCCCTCCCAAATCTGACCAGTGATGACATGTTTAGCCGCATGTCATCGCTGGCTGTCCAGGTGGTGTCCAGCAAACAATGTGGGTTTCGTTAATAATTGGAAAACTTTCTGGGGAAAACCTGGTCTTATTAGGAGAGAAGGCATTCATCCCACTTTGGATGGAGCTGCTCTCATTTATAGGAACCTGACAAACTTTTAAGTAATTTAAATCCCTGACAACCCAGAGCTGAGACCAGGACAGAGAGTTGCAGTCCTACACGCCTCTCTGAGCTTCTAGTTCAGTTATCCAGCCATAGTTTTCATAGTTTTATACAAACGATGTCTGTCCCCCGACCACCTAAATGATTTAAATCTAAAATTAAACAAAGAGGAGTTGTGCATAACAACCTCATAAAAATTAAAACCTCTTCTGTGACAGTAAGACAAAACAGGAGAATTAAATGCGGACTGTTAAATATCAGGTCTCTGTCGTCCAAAGCAGTGTTAGTAAACAAATTAATATCAGATAATCATATTGATTTACTCAGTCTCACTGAAACCTGGCTGTGTCAAGATGAATATGTTAGTCTAAATGAGTCCACTCCTCCCAGTCATAATAATACCCACATTCCTCGAGGCAGTGGCCAAGGAGAGGGAATTGCAGCCATTTTTAACTCTAGTCTGTTAATCAGCCCTAAACCTAAACTTGATTATAATTCATTTGAAAGCCTCGTTCTTAGTCTTTTACATCCGACCTGGAAAACCTTGCAGCCACTTTTATTTGTTATAGTCTACCGTGCTCCTGGCCCGTATTCTGAATTTGTATCTTAATTCTCAGAGTTTGTATCCAGTTTAGTTCTTAAATCAGATAAAGTTATTATTGTAGGTGATTTTAACATTCATGTCGACGTTGATAATGACTCCCTGGCTACCGCGTTTATGTCACTATTAGACTCCATTGGCTTCAGTCAGGATGTACATGAACCCACTCACTGTTTTAACCATACCCTCGATCTAGTTCTGACGTATGGAATTGAAATTGATAACCCAAAAGTCTTTCCACAGAATCCCTCGCTATCGGATCATTATCTGATTACTTTTGATTTCTTTTTACTCGATTACACGCCACTCAGCAACACTTACTATACTACATGTTTATCAGATAGTGCTGTCGCAAAATTTAAGGAAAAGATTACTCCATCATTAAATTCAATAGCAAGTCCCTCAGTAAGAGGGGTTTCCTGTACTGACTCCTGTACTGATCATTTTGTCGATAGCACCGTAGGCTCGCTGTGAAAAAAACTCGACTCTGTAGCTCCTCTTAAAAAGAAGTTAAAAAAGCAAAGAAAGTTTGCTCTTTGGTATAACTCTCAAACCCGTAAGTTAAAACAAATATCGTGAAAATTTGAAAGGGACTGGCGATTAACCAAACTGGAAGAATCTCGTTTAATCTGGACAGACAGTCTCAAAACTTAAAAGAGGGGCCTCCGCAATGCCAGAGCAAACTATTACTCAGCATTAATAGAAGACAATAAGAACAACCCCAGGTTTCTTTTCAGCACTGTAGCCAGGTTGACTGAGAGTCAAAGCTCTATCGAGCCAAATATTCCTTTAGCCCTTCGCAGTAATGATTTTATGAGCTTTTTTAATGACAAAATTCTAACTATTAGAAGCAAAATTCATGACCTCCTGTCCTCAGATAGTACCTGTCTAACCTCAAACACAGCTGTAAAACCTAATATATATTTAGATTGCTTCTCCCCAATTTCTCTTCAAGAATTGGCCGCAGTGATTTCTTCATCTAAATCATCAACGTGTCTCTTAGACCCCAACCCAACTAGGCTACTTAAGGAGGTCTTTCCTTTAGTTAACACTCATGTATTAGATATGATCAATATATCCTTATTAACAGGCTATGTACCACACCCAGACAGCACGCATACGTCTCGCCGACGTCGGCACGATGAATAAAGTTGCATCGGCAAGACGTATTATGGAGAGCGTTTGCTCATTGGGAAGACGTCGCCGAGACATCGGCATTTGGTAAAAAATGCCCTCCAGACGACGTTTGGACGATGAATCAAAGATGCTCAGCGCAGCCCCTCTACAGCTTTTATACGACCTTTATTTAGGTCGGATCATTTAATTGGTATAAATATCTCCATATCCATAGTCGAAATTAACATGTATTTACTTAAAATGTGATAGGAATATGGCAATATCATAACAAAAAAACAAGATGCTTGACCACTAAATAGCTTTGTAATATTGTGTGTGGATAAAATAAAGAGACAGGTACGATTCAAGTTCGTGATCATAAATTTATTTCCAGCAGCATATCCAAAAGAGCCCCAGCACAAAAAGGATAAACAGAACAGAAAACATATGGCAGGTCGGGAGACAAACACAGGCAGCAGGGTCTGGATTGCTGGGAGACGCAGTCTGCAGGGGAGCCCCGAGTCTCGTGGGGTCGGATATAACATCTTTTGTATGTTAGAAATCATAATTGTTTAATCCTTGTTTTTTCTGGATCCCGATAAACACACAGACACAAACACTACAGCTGTTCCAGTTCTCATGCTGGCTGATCTGTGTAAGACGATCTGACAGCTGTGATTCCATCCTGCGTGCACTTAGAGATTTATCGGGCTTTACAATTCTAATAATAATTCATTTTTTCCTTATTAGTGAGATTAAGTTTAAAGACGCACACATGACTGTTCAACATATATGAAGGTGTTTTGCGATTGTGATGTGTGTGCGCCTCAGCTGTGTGCGAGACACACACATGCACGCCGTTAACATATTTACACTTAATTGCTGATAGAAAATATGTTTAAAAGACACTTTACTAATCCACACTCCTGTATTCTGTGGTTCCTCCGCTGGTGCGAGCCGAGGCTGCCAGAGCGAGCCTCGCGTAATAACAAAGCAATAAATCAACTTGATCTCACAGAAATACGTGAAATGACCACGACCTCTTAGCACCGCATTCCGTTGTGGCAGCACGTAATGGGTTAAAATTACGTGCTGCCACCACGAAAACAATGCCAATGTAAAGTCAATTAGGATCCTCTCCCGTGGTGGACACACGGATTCCCTGATTCAATCACGTCATGTCAGCCTCGTTTTCCTCAATGATATCTTTAACATTCCTGTATACACACAAAAACGCGGAAGTGTCCTTGATAACTCAACAATATGACAGGTTAATGTCAAGGCCATAAAATAAAATGAATGTATTTTGCCAGCTTTTGATGGCATAGAGCTTTAAGAGCATTGTGTTGTGGGCGGATGGGGCGCGTTCCACTACTGTTTTGAAGCTGCTCTCCGCCGTCTGTGGGCTTCATTCCATTTCAGATTGCCGTCCGTCTGCCGTAACTGAATCCAAACGCCACTAATAAATAAATAAGAAGATAAAAATAAGGCTGAGCATGGAAGAACCAGAGAGGAAACACCATCACATGGAGCCGTCTGCCCCTGGCAACCCGGTCACCCTCCACTCCACCAGGGGAGAGCGGACCCCAAGCCAGCGCCACAGAACCAGAGGCTGCCCCGCTGGTTATACCTCCGACCGTGGCAGCTGTCACACAAACCGCTGCTGAAAATTATACATTTTGATACAGGTAGGCTATATACATATTGCAAAACTCTGGAAAAGTACACCAAAGCATATATTCGTTTCCAAATATTTATTTGAAAATGAAACCATTCATACGGTCAATGTAAAAAATTTTGTTAGTAATAAAAAACAAATGTAATCTCAGTGTGACTGCGCCAGCCGGCGGGACTGTGGCTGAACCACTTCTAATGTTCATTCATTCATTCATTCATTCAATCGCGTGTTCAACGTGTTTAAATAATAATATTATAATATCTGTAAAATCTATAATATTATAGACCAAATGTCAATCTAATTATTATTGTAGAATGTATTTAGCAAATCACCACTCTCAACTGGAGACAGCAGCAAAAAAACGCATTATAAAAAGCCTACAAATAGTGTTAATTAATTGACGTGAGACATTGAAGAGGTTGTCTCCATAGTCTGTAATTTTTTTTTTTTTTTTTTTATCATAACTTCTCGGAAATTACTCAAAAGTAGAACATACTAAAAGTAAATACAATAATAGGCTCAATAGTATCTAAGCAATAATAAAGTGTCTAAACAATAATTGTTAAGACCTGAGACACGACACTGGTGGACTCAAATGCACGACCACAGACACGGTTTAAAAGGTCTAACAAAAAAGTCTTTACTAGATTTCAAAGGCAAAAAAAAACGCTCTCAGGGAGGATACAAAAAAGTAGAAACAAAAAGCGCTCACAAATGAGGATAAAAGATGCAAAAGAAAAACGCTCACAATGGAGGATAACCAAACTTAACATGAGACATAACCTGGACTTGTAGTGGCTGGTAATCTTGAACACACAACACGGTGACTGCACAAGACGAACTGGCAACGAGACAAGGGGAGACAGGACTATATATACAGGAGGTAATGGGAAACAGGTGATACGAATCAGGGGCGGGGTAGACAATCAGACTTGGCGGGAAACACACAAAGGGAGGAAGTCAGGGTCTGAAACGAGAGGGAAAAGGTGAGTACCAAAATAAAACAGGAAGTGCCAGACAAGACAAGACAAGACAAGACATGAGTGACAACAACTTGACTAAAATGTGCTCATAAAAGAAAAGGACATGAAACATGAAACTAACCTAACGCATGATATCAAACATAGTATGAAGACATGATCATGATTTTAACAGATCTGACGAGACATAACAGTACCCCCCCCTCTAGGGCCGACTCCTGACGGCCCAGGAAGCTCCGGGTGTCGGGAATAAAACTCCTTGATCAGATCCTTATCGACGATGAGGCTAGATGAGATCCACGATCGCTCTTCGGGTCCGTAACCCTCCCAGTCAACCAGGAACTGCTTCCCACGGCCTCGGTTGCGAACTGCCAGCAGCTCCTTGACGGTGTACACCGGACCGCCGTCGACAATCCGGGGGGGTGGAGGGGGAGTGGAGGCGGGGACGAGAGCACTTTCCTTGACGGGCTTGACCTTGCTGACATGGAACGTGGAGTGGACCTTCAGAGACCTGGGAAGGCGTAAACGCACAGAAACAGGGTTAATAACCTTGGAGATGGGGAATGGACCCACAAACCTCGGCGCCAACTTCCTGGAGTGGACATGAAGTGGCAGGTCCTTAGTGGCCAGCCACACCCTCTGTCCCGGCCGGTACAACGGAGCTGGGCTGCGGCGTGTGTCCGCCACCGCTTTCATCCGGGCCGAGCTCCGGAGGAGTGTCCGCCGGGCGCCGGCCCAAATCCGGCGGCAGCATCGGACCATGGCGTGGGCTGATGGGACCGTGACCTCCATCTAATTGGCCGGGAACAGGGGGGGCTGGTACCCATTGGCGCACTGGAAAGGTGATAGCCCTGTGGCAGCCGAGGGAAGCGTGTTGTGGGCGTATTCTACCCATGTGAGATGCTCACTCCAGGTGACCTGATTCTGTGACACGAGGCATCTGAGGCAGGTCTCCAGCTCCTGGTTCAGGCGCTCCGTTTGACCATTGGACTGCGGATGGTAGCCTGAGGACATGCTGACGGTGGCGCCGATGAGTTGGCAAAACTCTTTCCAGAAACGTGAGACGAACTGCGGTCCTCGGTCTGAAACAATATCACTGGGGAAACCATGGATCCTGAAAACGTGAGTCATCATGACCTCTGCCGTTTCCTTGGCAGAGGGTAACTTGGCAAGAGGAATGAAATGTGCCATCTTAGAAAAGCGATCTACCACCGTCAGGATGGTAGTGTTACCTTTAGATGGCGGCAATCCGGTTACGAAGTCCATGGATATGTGGGACCATGGGCGTAGCGGAACAGGCAGCGGATGGAGCAGCCCCATCTGGGACCGAGTCGAGGTCTTGTTCCTGGCACAGACGGGACAAGCTGCCACGTACTCAGCGACTGCCTTTTCCATCGCCGGCCACCAGAAACGCTGCTTGATTATGAACATGGTCCGTTTGACTCCTGGATGGCAGGCGAACCTGGAAGCGTGAGCCCAGTGAATGACCTTGGAGCGGAGTGAGACAGGGACAAACAAGCGGTTATCTGGATACCCACTGGGTGCTGGAGTCATAACATTAGCCCTCTTAACCTCTGACTCTATTGGCCAAGAGACCGCTCCAACCACACAGTTCAGTGGGAGGATGGGTTCTGGTTCCTTGGCCTTGGGTTCCGGGTCAAAGAGTCGGGACAGAGCATCAGGTTTGGCATTTTGCGAGCCTGGACGGAAAGACAGAGTGAAATTGAACCGGTTAAAAAACAGAGTCCAACGAGCTTGACGTGAATTCAGTCTTTTAGCTTTCCTAATATACTCCAGATTTTTATGGTTTGTCCATACCAGAAAAGGTTGCTCCGCCCCCTCCAACCAGTGCCTCCACTCCTCGAGCGCTGCCTTCACAGCGAGCAGCTCCTTGTTTCCCACATCATAATTTTTTTCAGCAGGTGTCAACTTACGCGAAAGGTAAGCGCAGGGGTGCATCCTATTGTCCTTGACGGAACGCTGAGACAACACTGCTCCAATCCCCTCATTAGACGCATCCACCTCCACCACGAACTGCCGACGAGGGTCCGGAATGGTGAGCACTGGTGCCGTGGTGAACCTTTCTTTCAGGTCTCGAAAAGCCTTCTCTGCCTGGGGGGTCCACTGAAAGGGAACTTTGGAAGAGGTAAGTGCGTGTAGGGGTGCGGCAACTGAACTGAAGTTCCGTATAAACTTTCGATAAAAGTTTGCAAATCCCAGAAACTGTTGGACCTTTTTTCTGGTGTCCAATCTCGGCCACTCTGCCACAGCACTGACCTTGTCTGGGTCCATTCGCACCTGATTGGCGGAGACAATATAGCCCAGGAATGACAGAGGCTGCATGGAATTCGCACTTTTCCGCCTTGACATAGAGATGGTTCTCCAACAGCTTCTGTAGAACTTGGTGGACATGCATTACATGAGACTTGAGGTCTGGGGAGAAGATCAGAATGTCATCGAGATACACAAATACAAAAACATTCAGGAAATCCCTCAATACATCATTCACAAAATTTTGGAAGACAGCAGGAGCATTGCAAAGTCCAAAAGGCATGACTAGATACTCATAGTGTCCACTGGGAGTGTTAAACCCCGTCTTCCACTCATCCCCCTCCCTGATCCTGATGAGATGATAAGCGTTCCTAAGATCTAACTTAGTGAACACTGTGGCAGTTTGTAGCAATTCGAAGGCTGAGGAGATAAGTGGGAGTGGGTAACGATTTTTTACAGTTATGTCATTGAGAGGGCTAAAGTCAATGCATGGTCTGAGCGAACCATCCTTCTTACCCACAAAGAAGAATCCTGCACCAGCTGGGGAGGAGGATGGACGGATTATTCCGGCTTTCAGCGAGGAGGTGATGTATTCATCCATGGCCACCCTCTCTGGCCCCGAGAGGGAGTAGAGCCGCCCCTTGGGAATGGGCGCGCCGGGAAGCAGGTCGATGGCACAGTCAAAGGGTCGATGCGGGGGAAGCGACGTGGCTTTTGTCTTATTAAAGACTTCTTTGAGATCATGATAACATGAGGGTACTTTAGACAGGTCGGGGTAATGATGGTCGTCGTCCGAGGTCAGTTGTGTCAGAGCTGCCCCCGAGTTGTCCGTCTGAGTCTCGTGAGAGAGTTTACAGGTGTGCTGACAATTAGCCTCCCACCCCTTAATTTCACCCGTGCACCAATCAATGTGGGGATTGTGTTTCTTTAACCACGGGAGACCCAAAATTAAGGGGTGTTGTGCCGATTGAAACAAATGAAATTGCATGATTTCGGAATGATCGTCATTCAACGTGATGCGAATGGGTTCAGTACAGTGAGTGACTTTAAACAACAAACGGCCATCTAAAGCACTGGCCTCTACAGGATGAGTTAACGGAACAGTCTTGACCTGAATTTCACGAGCTAGATTCCAGTCCATGAGACTTTCATCCGCCCCAGAGTCAATTAACACCCCCTGAGTAATTGTCTTAGTTTCAGTGGTCAGTTTTACCTGGGTCAAGGATCGAGGAGGAAAAGAAGAATCAAACCTGCTCACCAGCGCCCTCCTCATGGCCGATGAGCACTATCTTTTCCCGGGCAGGTGGCGAGTAGGTGTCCTAGTTGTCCGCAGTAGAAGCAACAGCCCTCCTGCAGACGGCGTCGCCTCTCCTCCGAGGAAAGCTTAGTTCCCCCCAGCTGCATGGACTCCTCCGATGCTTGTGGGGGCGCTGTCCTCACCGGACCCGTGGCCGCAGGAAGCGAAGAAGATCTCGGTGGTGGGATCCCTGGAGGGAGCCCCCGGTGGCTGGGAGGGTGAAACACAGCACGGCGTCTCTCTCTCTCTCTCTCTCTCTCGGAGTCTGTTGTCCACTCGAATAGACATGGCTATGATAGCTTCCAGGTCTTGAGGCAGCTCCAGGGGCGCGAGGTGGTCCTTGATGGGCTCCGAGAGGCCGTTCAAAAAGGCGTCGATGAGCGCCGGTGTGTTCCAACCGCTATCCGCGGCCACCGTGCGGAACTCAATGGCGTAGTCGACCACCTGGCGATGACGCTGCCTGATCTGGAGGAGCACCCGGGAGGCCTCGCTGGCTGGCGAAGTATGGTCGAATATTCTACTGATGGTTTTCTTGAACTCGGTGAGGGTCTGGCAGACGTCGGAGTCTCTGGACCATTCTGCGGTGGCCCAAGCGGCGGCTCTGCCAGTTAGGTGGGAGACCATGAACGCCACCTTAGCCTGGTCCGAAACAAAGGCAGCTGGATTGTGTCGAAAGTGCAGGTCGCACTGGACGAGGAAGGTTCGGCAGTCTCCCGAGTCTCCCGAAAACTTTTCCGGCGGCGCCAGACGCAGTGACATCGGAGCAGCATGGTCCGAGGTCGGTGCCGTAACCGGATTCACTACCGGCGGTGTCACTGGAGGTGGGGATCCCAGGTGAGTGAGCACTTGATGTAACTGCCCTGCCAGGTGGTTCACTTGCGTGGTAACTGTGGCTTGAAACTCTTCCTGACGCTGGGTGAGATCCTTCACCCCAATGCTGATGGTGTTCAGCTGCGCCTCGTGTTGGTATATCTTGGTGCCCTGAACTGAAAGGGCTGTCTCTAGCTTCTTTGGGTCGGCTGAGTCCATGTTTGGCCAGTTCGTTCTGTTAAGACCTGAGACACGACACTGGTGGACTCAAATGCACGACCACAGACACGGTTTAAAAGGTCTAACAAAAAAGTCTTTACTAGATTTCAAAGGCAAAAAAAAACGCTCTCAGGGAGGATACAAAAAAGTAGAAACAAAAAGCGCTCACAAATGAGGATAAAAGATGCAAAAGAAAAACGCTCACAATGGAGGATAACCAAACTTAACATGAGACATAACCTGGACTTGTAGTGGCTGGTAATCTTGAACACACAACACGGTGACTGCACAAGACGAACTGGCAACGAGACAAGGGGAGACAGGACTATATATACAGGAGGTAATGGGAAACAGGTGATACGAATCAGGGGCGGGGTAGACAATCAGACTTGGCGGGAAACACACAAAGGGAGGAAGTCAGGGTCTGAAACGAGAGGGAAAAGGTGAGTACCAAACTAAAACAGGAAGTGCCAGACAAGACAAGACAAGACATGAGTGACAACAACTTGACTAAAATGTGCTCATAAAAGAAAAGGACATGAAACATGAAACTAACCTAACGCATGATATCAAACATAGAATGAAGACATGATCATGATTTTAACAGATCTGACGAGACATAACAATAATAAATATTATCTAAGTTATCTATTAGGCTACCATTCCACTCTGTATATAGATTTTAAAATTTCAATATGATTTTAATATTATTTTTGCTTATTTCATTATTGTTATTATTGGTTTTACTTTTTAGTAGTATTGTATTGTCTGAGGATGACTCATGTTAGTAACTATCTACAGTAAAAAAGGAAAAAACAAGCAAAGAAATAAACAAAACTCATTTTATACACGGGCCTTCAAAGTGCTCTCTGAAACTACACCTACACCTAAACTACACTCAGCAACTAAAGGGGGTACAGACATGAGACCAACTGTTATAGAGAGCTCTTGACCTAGCTCTTGATCAGCTATCATGTGAGTGTAGTCAACAACTGAGGGTGCTGTCAGATATGGATAAAATTAATTTTCACCCATTTAGAAATTAGATATTTAAAATCTGATTTCACAAATGTGTTTACCATCCCCTTAAAGTCCACAGTGTACTCTCAATTCAGTATTTACAACTTCCAAATCTGGGAAAAACACTTAGATTTTTAAAAACCTACAATTCCCTGGGACCGCGCCATGCAGTTTGATACATATCAGCAACATAGTTGTAGTTCTTCTGATTTGCAAAGTAGGGCTCTAAATAGGGTCATAAAAAGATATATCTACTGAATATATCTAATACCAAGTAAAGCCAAACTAGTTATTACACTGCACCTAGATGAACTATGGTAAGAAAAAGTAAAGATGTCGGCTAATTTTCGATATTTTAGCTAATACACTAAAAACGGCGTTTGTGGGACAGTAGGTTCGTTCGCGGCTTTAAATTAGGGTTGTAAAAAGATCTACTGAATAAATCTAATATCTAGTAAAGCCGAAGTAGTTATTACACTGCATCTAGAGGAAAGAAAAAAAGCAAGGATGTTGGCTAATCGTAGTTATTTTAGATAGTACTCTAAAAACGGCGTTTTTGGGACGGTTGGTTTTTTGCAGCTTGTTGTAAAACAGGGTCGTAAAAAGATACATCTACTGAATATATCAAATGTCTAGTAAAGCTGAACTAATAATGACACTGCACCTAGATGAAATATGTTAAGAAAAAGTCGGCATGATGGTTCATTTCAGATATTTTAACAAGTTTGCTAGAAACGGCGTTTTTGAGATTGAATATTTGAATAGGCTATAACAAATATCTAGAACAGCCGAATTATCACGTTATTATCATTATTATTATTATTGGTGGGAAATTATAACAGAGGAATATATTTGCCGTTTTAATATCAAGAACACTTCGGCGTTTTTGTGTGTATACAGGAATGTTAAAGATATCATTGAGGAAAACGAGGCTGACATGACGTGATTGAATCAGGGAATCCGTGTGTCCACCACGGGAGAGGATCCTAATTGACTTTACATTGGCATTGTTTTCGTGGTGGCAGCACGTAATTTCAACCCATTACGTGCTGCCACCACGGAATGCGGTGTTAAGAGGTCGTGGTCATTTCACGTATTTCTGTGAGATAATAAATAGTATGCTGGTAAGATCAGTCAATTAGAATATGCGCTTTGTGTTAATTAATAGTCTGTGTTGTGTTTTACCGGCGCACAGCACGCACACACATATCTGCTACATGTTTTATGACAGTAAACTGTCGCCCTACATTTTTTTCTGAATATATTTTAATGTGTTCTGTGTTTAAAAACATAAATAAATAAAACATTTTCGGAAATGGTCTTGATTACATTTCCCGGGAATCCACACACCTCACTAGCAGGACAGGATGGCAGTTTGACAGCCCGAGGATGGTGGAAGTGGACAGTGTTTGTCATTTCCATATAATTTTTTGTCAAAGCCACAGGAAGCCACTCAGAAGATCAAAAAACCACATGAATAGGGCTGCACCTTATGATTTTTTTTAATTATTTGATCAAGTAATCGGAGGATTATTTTTAATCATTTGATTAATAAAATAATTAATTTACCTAAAATAAATATCAAAAAAAACAATCATTAATATTTCAGTATTTTATTCAATTAATATCCACAGACACATAGCTCATTAGAATAATAATGGTGACATCTTTTAAAGTTAGTCTGTAAAGTTAGATTTCCACCATATCTATTAGACTCGCGGCCGCGGTACTTTCCAAAGTGCTAATGCGCTGTCCAACGTGCTGATCCCGACTATGTTCATTGGTTTGTTTGTTGGGTACTGTTTTATGGTTATTTTCTGTAGTTATTTTTGCACAATTTCGTACTTCGTAGTTTGACAGAGTCCATAAATAGCCTTTTGGAGGTGTGTGGATTAATATTTTCCCGAAAATTACATTTTCTATCCTGGAAACAGAGGCGCTCTATCCCGATGTATGTATGTATGTTCCCAACCTCAACACTTTAGTGTATTTTCTGATGATATTAATAATTATTATTGAGGAAGAAGATCACCATTTCAATATTAATCAACATTATTATGAACATAAAATAAAATTGTATGCATTCCCTGGAGAATTTGGCGTCTTTCTTCAGTGAGGTTCACTTTGTGCCACAGCCAGCTCATGGTAAATCCATCACATGCAGTACTTCATCCCGATAGGTTTTGGATTAAGTATAAATCCAGTGATCTTTAAGCTCCGAGCTTCACCTGGGATTTTATCTGAGATTCTAAAAGTTGCAGCAAACATAAATCCAGCGGATTTTATCCATCCAGCGCAGCGCACAGTTTGCATCTTCATTGTTTAATATTTTGAACTATTTCCACACAAAGCTGGTGGTAGACAGCGTGTTATGTGTCTCATTCAGATGGTAGAGACAAAAGTTATTGTATTAAGTGAATTCATAACATGCTTGAATTCATGGCGATTTGTGATCGTTAACCAATTAATAAATGCACCCGGTGTACTCAGCCTGTAGCAAATAGGAGCCAGAAAACACACACACACACAGCCCGAGCTTGATCGCACATAGCTGCCGAACTCCAGACTGCTCTGGAGGAGAGGCGGAGGCAGAGTGGAGCTTTTAGGCAAATAAACATCGCGAGTCACGATTCTGTTCGGATTCGACTTCATGAATGCACAGATGTACAGAGAAGGGAGGGGGGGACTGTAAAATGGAGGGTCATGACAGAAACAACTGGAGTCTCTTGCACTTTCCAGTGATGGTGCACTAAAACACACCCTGAGGCGGATATTAGCTTTACTTCCAGTACGAACACACCAACAATAACCCATAACCAGTACCGAACCATGAGAAACTATTATACCGGGCCATGTTAAATAAAGGCACAAACCCAGCGCTTCCCTTCGTCAGCTGCCGGTTAACCACTAGCTCCGCAGCTGTACAAACACCGAAGCTGGATACAGCTTTAGCTGGAACAGCTAAAGCTGACTAACATTACCTGACCCTTTCCCGAATTCAACATTAATTTTTTATCCAGAAGGGGATTGTTCATGTGTTGGAAAGACTTATAACTACCTAGCAATGGCGTTTGCTAATCGCTAGCTAGCTAGCAAGCTTGTTAGGAGTCGGTGTCTGACCTCTTTACCTTCACCAGCACACCCGGTCGGGACTTAGCAACTAGCACCTTTATTGAATGTCATATTCACAAAATAACTATTTTTATGTGAGCTTAAAGTGGGCTTACCTGAAGACCAGTTGACACCGACGAGAGGCTGTGTCCTCCGTCTTCAACGCCGGCTCTTTGTTCCGTTGGCGCCAATTGGATGAATTGCAATGGGCCGATCCACAGCCGACGTATCTCCGACTTTGAAATAGAGCACATAAACCCGCCCTCTGGCAAACCATGTCCCTGCTATGGGCCGATGCTTCTCAGACGCATCAACAGCTGTTAGGAGTAGAATGCCGACGCACGATCTGAGGCCGACGTCGGCGAGACGTATGCGTGCTGTCTGGGCAGTCTTTTAAGGTAGCTGTAATTAAACCTCTACTAAAAAAGCCCACCCTGGATCCAGAGGTGTTAGCCAACTATAGACCAATCTCTAATCTTCCCTTTATGTCAAAGATCCTTGAGAAAGTAGTCGCAGACCAGCTGTGTGATTTTCTCCATGATAATAATTTATTTGAGGAATTTCAGTGAGGATTTAGAGTGCATCATAGCACTGAGACAGCACTAGTTAAAATTACAAATGACCTTCTGATTGCTTCAGACAAAGGACTTGTCTCTGTACTTGTTTTATTAGATCTTAGTGCGGCGTTTGACACAACTGACCATCAAATTCTACTGCAGAGACTGGATCACTTAATTGGCCTAAAAGGTTCTGCACTGAGCTGGTTTAAATCTTATTTATCTGATCGTTTTCAGTTTGTCGACGTTCATAATGAATCATCCTTACGTACCAAAGTTTGTTTTGGAGTTCTGTTCTGTGCTCGGACCAGTTCTATTTACTCTATATATGCTTCCTTTAGGTAACATCATTAGAAATCACTCTATAAATTTCCATTGTTATGCGGATGATATTCAGTTGTATTTATCGATGAAGCCAGAAGAAAGTAATCAATTAACTAAACTCCATAACTGCCTTAAAGACATAAAAGCTTGGATGAGCACCAATTTCCTGATGTTAAATTCAGACAAACCTGAAGTTATTGTTCTTGGCCCCAAACAACTCAGAGACTCTTTATCTGATGACATAGTTTCTCTTGATGGCATTGCTCTGGCCTCTAGCACTACCATAAGAAACCTCAGAGTAATATTTGATCAAGGTTTGTCTTTTAATTCTCATTTAAAACAAACCTCACGAACTGCATTTTTTCATCTGCGTAATATTGCGAAAATTAGGCCTATCCTGACCCGAAAAGATGCAGAAAAATTGGTCCACACTTTTGTTACCTCTAGGCTGGATTACTGTAACTCTCTATTATCAGGTAGCTCTAGTAAGTCCTTAAAAACTCTCCAGCTAATTCAGAATGCAGCAGCGCGTGTAATAACAAGAACTAAGAAACGAGATCATATTTCTCCTGTTTTAGCTTCTCTGCACTGGCTCCCTGTAAAATCCAGAATTGAATTTAAAATCCTACTGTTAACTTATAAAGCTCTAAATGGTCAAACTCCGTCATATGTTAGAGAGCTCATAGTGCCATATTACCCCACCAGAACTCTGCGCTCTGAGAACGCAGGGTTACTCGTGGTCCCTAAAGTCTCCAAAAGTAGATCAGGAGCTAGAGCCTTCAGCTATCAGGCTCCTCTCCTGTGGAATCATCTTCCTGTTACAGTCCGGGAGGCAGACACCGTCTCCACATTTCAGACTAGACTTAAGACTTTCCTCTTTGATAAAGCTTATAGTTAGGACTGGCTCAGGCTTGCCCTGTACCAGCCCGTAGTTAGGCTGACTTAGGCCTAGTCTGCCGGAGGACCCCCCTATAATACACCGGGCACCCTCTCTCTCTCTCTCTCTCTCTCTCTCTTGTATTCTATTACTGCATCTTGCTAACTCGGCCATTCTGGATGTCACTAACTCAGCTTCTTCTCCGGAGCCTTTGTGCTCCACTGTCTCTCAGATTAACTCATATCACAGCGGTGCCTGGACAGCGTGACGTGTGTGGTTGTGCTGCTGCTGTGGTCTTGCCAGATGCCTCCTGCTGCTGCTGCTGCCATCATTAGTCATTAGTCATACTTCTACTGTTATTATACACATATGACTATTGTCACACATGTATATTACCAGATATTAATACATACTTTCAGCATATTGTATCACCCTGTGAGGCAAATTGTGATTTGTGATATTGGGCTTTATAAATAATATTGATTGATTGATATATATATATATATATATATATATATATATGTGTGTGTGTGTGTGTGTGTGTGTGTGTGTGTGTGTGTGTGTGTGTGTGCATGTGTGTGGAATTGTGTTGCTAAAAATTGCAAATTATGAGCTGCAGGTAGGCTGCAGGCTACCATATATGAAGAGGGGAGACTCTCTGGAATCTGTCAATATAAGAACCATGATGCTGGGACATTCTGTCACTTCACAGTTGTCCAAAACATGTGGTTTGTGCCAGGCGGACATGATTGCCAGCATTTTTTCATTATTGCAAGAAATTCCATTGACTCATTCACAAGTAAAAAATGTGTTTTATCCGAAAGAGACATGCAATATTTATCAATCAATCAATCAATTTTATTTATAAAGCCCAATATCACAAATCACAATTTGCCTCACAGGGCTTTACAGCATACAACATCCCTCTGTCCTTTGGACCCTCACAGCGGATAAGGAAAAACTCCCCAGAAAAACCCCTTTAACTGGGGAAAAAAATGGTAGAAACCTCAGGAAGAGCAGCTGAGGAGGGATCCCTCTTCCAGGACGGACAGACATGCAATGGATGTTGTACAGAACAGATCAGCATAATAAATTAGCAGTAATCTGCATGACACAATGAGACAGAGAGAGAGAGAGAGAAAGAGAGAGAGAGAGAGAGAGAGAGAGAGAGAGAGAGAGAGGGGGGGGGAGATGCAGGTAATGACAGTAGCTTACAACAACATTATTGAAAGTAATAATACTATAGTTATAGTTCTGGCTACTGTGGTACATGTTGAAAGTATGTATCCCTCAATAGATGTTGTACAGAACAGATCAGCATAATAAATTAACAGTAATCATCTAAGATCATAGAAAAATAGTCAACCAAGTGCAATGATGTTCTCCAAGATAAAATTTGCTACTTTGTTTGCAGTAAACAAAGTTTGTTGTTGTTGGTGGGGGGGCACATGTCCCACTCAATGTATATGGTGACTATGGCCCTGTCATGCATGCATAATTAGGCTGCAGTTGTCTGGGTGTGCAAAGGTGAAGTACGCTGGTCTTGTCATACAAAGTTTGATGGAGTGTCAACTGGACAATATGGAGATATTTGCATCTTGAATGCCGGACTACAAATGTGGATAGACAGGGAGAAACACACGCAAGCCTAAGACATGGTAAGATACATATTCCTCACCATATGAAGTGACTGATAACAAGATCTGTATAATGGATTGTAGAAAAAATTGTCAGGTTTTTATTTTGTAGATAATCAATCTGTATTTACAGCATGATGGGATGACAATACAATGATGTGTGTGGTATCCCTGGAAAGCTATGCTCCTGCGCTTTCATGTGATATGTGTGGCATTTCTGTGCGAGCCTGCATTTGCGAGTAATCCATCCGAGAGTAATGTGTGTGCAGAGCTGCATGAAAGCTCTTTTATTCATGATTTTAGTGAAAATTTATCATTTTTTTCCGCTGTGAAAACATTGGACTACCGGCAAGTGCTTGGTCTCGTCGGAAAGCTGTGATTCTGCTGTTTCTGTGGCTTCTCGCTATGACGCACGGTCGCAGAGAAAATCAATAGAGAAGAATAGGTGTGTATTTGGACGCACTATGTGTCGTTCGGGCCCATAGGGTTAAAGAGTAGGTGGGAGAAAGAATAATAATAATTAAAGCTGCAAGCAGCGCTGGGCGGGACCTCGCACTAGTGCCCGTTTCGGCCCCCAGCTTATGTCGTCATTGTGAATTATTTAGAAATATCAAACATATTGACACAAACATCAGAAAATCCTTGCAGAGCTGAACGTTTTGATGTTTCAATGCTTTCTGTAGCTGTAGGTATGTAGAAGTGATGTCACAATATGCAAATTAGATGAGTTAATTTATTCCCATCAGATTCCTCTTCCTTTATTTTGAGGAAGAGATAACAAAAACAACACAAAACAAAAGAAATCTACTGTGTAAATATGTTCAAAATGTTGTTTTACTGAGATTTATGAAATCCAATATGGCCGCCGCCAAATGACGCCACAATATGCAAATTAGATGAGTTAATTTACTCCCATGACAAACTTTGGATCATGATGAATAGTTTTCTCATTTATAGTATGCCTTTATCTCTCACCAAGCCATAGTCTTTTGAAATGTTGAAATGAAAATGGAATATTTTCCTAAATAAACTCTGGCACCAAAAGGGTGAAAATGGAGAATGTGCCCCTGTCATGTCTGCATGTAAGATGTAGACACGCACTCACATCATGTTTGTGTGAGTTTGTGTGTGACAGCAGTTGCCATGTGCACACCTGGCAGAAGAGCAGAGACAGACAGAGACAGGTCTCTTCTCTGTGTTCTGTTTTAGTGGAGATTTAACCCCTCGAACAAGTTCTTCCCATTCCCATTGATAAAGTTATACAGAAGATCTGTTTAGCAGCAGTTGAGGTGGCATGTGTGTGTCTTTTAAGCCGATACAATAAATGGTGTAGGAGGAGATGTTTTTTTTAAAAGCATGTTTGAGGCGAAATCTTACTTTGAAAGGGCAAATAGCTCACTTCCTGTTGGATTTAGGTCATGGATGTCAGTGCGTGATTTGTATGTCGAACACGCCAGTTTTGGTTTGATATTTCTACGACATTCCTACGGGCCACAGTAGCCATTTTAGTGCGCCTAGGTGGTGCTAGAGAGCCCATTTTGGCATTTTAGGGGTTAATAATGTGTATTTGCTGTTTCAAATGAAGATTCTGCTGCTGTAATCTGTCCTTTAAAGATTGTGAGACACAGATAGAGAGAGCTGTGTCTGTGTGTGCAGTCGTTGTCATGGCGATTAATGACTTGCCTGCACGTGAGGGGCACACAGAGAGCTCATGAGAGAGCAGATCAGCAAAGGCTGTTTATTTTGGGTTTTAACTCCTCGAACAAATTCTTGCCATATCCAAACCGTTGGTCCAATCAAGAAAAGAAAGTGATGGTGAGAGACAGCCGCTTCTCATGAACGCACGTGTCGTGTTTTATATTTCTCGAGTCAAAAATGTGGTCAGAGGAGCGAGTTTAAAATGTGTTGCATCTAAGCTGTTTCCAGAAATTTCTCCTCTGAGTTTACATGGGAGTGAATGAGAAAAAAATCGGCGCTCCCTTCGCTTTGGAGCCACTCAGCAAAAATGTGTACATGTGAGAGATTCCATGTCAACATATCTGTGAGCAGGACAAATTTTCCTACGTTTTGTGGTATAAATTGTGTCCGTACAGTGAAAATTGTGGCCATGGTAGCGAGTTAAAGACAAAAGTTTTAGACGATTTTTAGAGCCCTCTCCACTTTAGCTCACAGCATTCCGTGCAATACACACCCATTATAAACTGACACTTTCTCCACGTTTACTCATGGTACTTTTAGAGGACCAGATTAAAAATGGTCAAAGATGAAAACATGAGTGAATAGATGATACCTGTGGCAATATTTGAGAGTTGGAATGGAGTCTGTAGCACAAAGTATGGAGACGCTGTTAAGGCTAGAAAAAGCCCTAAGATTGGTCCCTTTCTCCCCCTGCTACCATTCATTTCCTATGGGGCAGCTTTCGAAGATCGTCAGGCCATTTTGTGACATGTCACCTTGTGGAGCCCATAAAATCCAAACCGTTCGAGTAATGAAAAACTTATACAGAAGATCTGATTAGCACCAGTTGATCTGTAATGTGCGCGAGTTTGAAGCTATTATGATAAAAGATGTAGGAGGAGATGTTTTTTTAGGAAGAGCAGTTTTGAGGCGAAATCTTACTTTGAAAGGGCAAATAGCTCACTTCCTGTTGGTTTTAGGTCAGGGGTGTCAGGGCGTGATTTTTAGGTCTTTATGAGACAAACACCGCAGTTTTGGTTTCATGTTTCTACGACGTTCCTACGGGCCACAGCGGCCATTTTTGTGTGCCAAGGTGGCGCCCATTTTGGCACTTTAGGGGTTAATTTTTTGATTTTCTAAAATTTTTCACCGGGTCTGACATGCATGCCAATTTTGGTTTTTGGTGTGGTTTTTGAGCATGTTTACGGGGTCAAATTCCAGTTCAAAGACGCGGCGGAAGAAAGAATAATAATAAATGCACCAAAAACAATAGGGTCGGCAAGGACTGCTCGGTCCCTAATTAGTGTCTATGCGCGCTGCAGAGGGTTTACTTTTGATGTCTCGCCATGAAACAGGAAATTGCTATGAATTTGGAGTAAATGCTCCGTTGTCCACCAAACATGATTGATATTTGTCCCACCCTGAACTCATTTATATGACAATATTCCGTGATAGTCATAGCGCCACCTAGTGGTGAAATGAAGTACTTCTTACCAGACACTTATCTTTGGATTAACCTGAAATTTCAGTGCTGTGGTGTGTATTTGATGTACACAAACATGACATATCATTAGTGACAATACGTGCTGCAGAGGGTTTAATTTTGAGGTCTCGCCATGAAAAAGGAAATTGCTATATTGTTGCTGTAAATGTTCTTATCTCTATCAAACTTCAGATGATTCATATTAGTTCTGCCCTGAAAATATTTATATGACCATATTTCCTGATACTCATAGTGTTAGCTTGTGGTGACAGGAAGTAGGTCTCAAACACTTATCTTTTGATTTATCTGAAAGTTAAATGCTGTGGTGTATATTTGATGTACAAAAACAAGATGTATAATTACTGCACTCTCCAACTCCCTCTAGTGGAAAGAGGAAGTGATACAAAATGTGAAATATGTCATTCCAGCACTGTATCAAAGATATGCAAAGTCACTCCTGCATGCGATGTCTAACTTTGACAGAAATGAACTGACACGTCAGAAGACGTCCTGCCAGCCCCCCCGAGTTGCGTGAAGGTGCGATGGCCCGTTCATCGCTACTTGCAGCTTTAATTAGGGCCCGAGCACCTAGCGGTGCAAGGACCCTGTTGAAATGCAAGGATTTATTATTATTATTAGTAGTAGTAGTAGTAGTAGTATTCCTCCAAATGAATTGCCTTTTGGGAGGCTTAACATACCCGAAAACTCATGAAACTTTGCACACATCTCAGAACTGGTGAAAAATTTCATATTTTAAGGGTCTCGTGTGCGGGTTCCAAAAAATGGCTCAGTAGCGCCCCCTACAAAAGTTTGAGGAAACAGCCCCTGAAGCTAGTTTAACCTACATGTATGAAACTCGGCACGCTTATGTAACGCCCAGAGACATACAAAAAAGCCTCTTGGAGGCATGCTCTAAACCCAACAGGAAGTGTGTCATTTTGAATTTACTGTGCAATTTTGGTGCATTTTTGGACATTTCCAGGGGTCATAAATATATGAACTAGTCCTAGAGATTTCATCCAATTGACTTCAAACCTTGGTCTGTCCCATCCCAAGACCTTGAAAATGAAAAGTTATCAAAAGCTTAAGTTTTCGTCAATGCGTGTGGGATGGCGTCAAAGTTAGGGGTCTCGCCACTAAACAGGAAATAGTTTATAACTCCAGCATACGTGGTCCAATTTTGGACAAACTTCACAGGATTGATGACAGTACTGCCCTGAACACATCTACATGTCAATAATTAGAGATAAACATGGCGCCCCCTACTGGCAACGGGAAATGTCATGTTTTAGACTTTAATGTACATCTCCTACAGACTTGACCAGATCCACTTCAAACCTGGTGAAAAAAGTCATAAGACGTTGATGATGCTTTATTGTGGAAACTGTGTTTTCGTCGAAGGGTGTGGCCACAGCCTGGCGGCGAACTTTGATGTTTCACCGTGATGATAAACGTTGCTGTAACTTGACTCCATGTGGGAATATCTTGCCAAAACTTCACACATATGATGACAGTCCAGCCCTGAACACATCTACAGAGGAATTTTTAATCACCATCATAGCACCACCTTCTGGCAACAGAAAGCTACTTTGTACATTCTTTGATGTCCCGCTTCTAGCAGGTTAATCAGATCCACCTCAAACTTGCTGGTCTAAGTCCTTAGACCTTGATGATGCTTAAAAATGAAGCTTTTTAGTCTTCATCAAACAATGTCACCGTGGTGCTGCCTTGTTCGCCATCAAACACAATGTTGTTTTGAAGGGACAGGGATGCTTGAAAAATCACCAAACGTGGCATACGCATCACAGGTCACAAGTCCTGTTGTCTGATGTGATTTTTGTGCTTTGATGCACCAAGGTGGCTCAACAGCGCCCCCAAGAATATTTCAATTAAGCAGCCCCCAAAGCTGGTTTGACCTACAGTACAGGCCAAAAGTTTGGACACACCTTCTCATTCAATGCATTTTCTTTATTTTCATGACTATTTACATTGTAGATTTTCACTGAAGGCATCAAAACTATGAATGAACACATGTGGAGTTATGTATTTAACAAAAAAAGGTGAAATAACTGAAAACATGTTTTATATTCTAGTTTCTTCAAAATAGCCACCCTTTGCTCTCATTACTGCTTCGCACACTCTTGGTATTCTCTCGATGAGCTTCAAGAGGTAGTCACCTGAAATGGTTTTCCAACAGTCTTAAAAGAGTTCCCAGAGGTGTTTAGCACTTGTTGGCCCCTTTGCCTTCACTCTGCGGTCCAGCTCACCCCAAACCATCTCGATTGGGTTCAGGTTCGGTGACTGTGGAGGCCAAGTCATCTGCCGCAGCACTCCATCACTCTCCTTCTTGGTCGAATAGCCCTTACACAGCCTGGAGGTGTGTTTGGGGTCATTGTCCTGTTGAAAAATAAATGATTGTCCAACTAAATGCAAACCGGATGGGATGGCATGTTGCTGCAGGATGCTGTGGTAGCCATGCTGGTTCAGTGTGCCTTCAATTTTGAATAAATCCCCAACAGTGTCACCAGCAAAACACCCCCACACCATCACACCTCCTCCTCCATGCTTCACAGTGGGAACCAGGCATGTGGAATCCATCTGTTCACCTTTTCTGCATCTCACAAAGACACCAAAGATCTCAAATTTGGACTCATCAGACGAAAGCACAGATTTCTGCTGGTCTAATGTCCATTCCTTGTGTTTCTTGGCCCAAACAAATCTCTTCTGCTTGTTGCCTCTCCTTAGCAGTGGTTTCCTAGCAGCTATTTGACCATGAAGGCCTGATTCGCGCAGTCTCCTCTTAACACTTGTTCTAGAGATGGGTCTGCTGCTAGAACTCTGTGTGGCATTCATCTGGTCTCTGATCTGAGCTGCTGTTAACTTGCGATTTCTGAGGCTGGTGACTCGGATGAACTTATCCTCAGAAGCAGAGGTGACTCTTGGTCTTCCTTTCCTGGGTCGGTCCTCATGTGTGCCAGTTTCGTTGTAGCGTTTGATGGTTTTTGCGACTCCACTTGGGGACACATTTAAAGTTTTTGCAATTTTCCGGACTGACTGACCTTCATTTCGTAAAGTAATGATGGTCACTCGTTTTTCTTTAGTTAGCTGATTGGTTCTTGCCATAATATGAATTTTAACAGTTGTCCAATAGGGCTGTCGGCTGTATTGGCTTTTCACTGGCAGATGTTGTATTGTACTTACGTACAGTAACAAGGGTAGTTGTCGTCAACTAGAGTTATCGTGAACTTATACTCCCATCACTCTATTGTGTTTGTGTGTGTGTGTGTGTGTGTGTGTGTGTGTATGTGTGTCTACTCATGTGCAGAGGAGGCCAACATGCAGAGAGCAGGAGAGCGGCTGCAGCATGATGATACATGAAACTAAAACTTTAAAAAAGTAATTAATTAAGTTAATTTTGCCCTAAGCCATTGAATACCGGGTCTCAGTACCAGTCTGGCTCTGGGTCAGCTGGGAAAGGCTTGAGGCGGAGCAGGCTCACGGCTTATGTGTTTGTCACTTTCTTTTTCATTTTAACCCACACCATGATCTTTTCCTGACCCTAACCAAGTGGTTTTTGTGCCTAAACCTAACCAGACCTTATCCACAGGGTATCATGATGATTTCAGAACGGACTTCGGAACAATGTGTTTAATATGGTCGGAACAATGGGACGTCGAACCAATGGGCTGTCGGACCAATGGGCAGTTCCCGGGCCGCCATTTGAATAGGCCCGGCGTGCACTGTAAAAATGTGTGAAAATGTCGTTTTAAACCTTATTTTTTGGCAAAGTCATCAAACTCTTTCAGCGATTTTCTGATCAAAGTTCACCAGTGACACAGAGGTAAACAATATAAGGTTAATATTTCGATATGGCTGGACAAAATTATGTAACATTCACAGTAAGCAGCAAATAACTTTACAAACCTTATGAGTTTGCTAACGTTAGTTAGCTATGATGCTATATAGCCATTAGCAAACTAACATTAATTTTAGCTTTCAGTTCATAAGAGTTAGATTATAGATAGGCAACATGTAATGTAAGTTTTGGCAATGGTTATTTGTATGTGGTACACACAAAAGTTAAAAAGCTGTCAAAAGAATTTGCACATCTTTGCATATGGCAATTATAGCCTAAATGTTGTTGTTCTTAATGTTTTTTAACAGATGCATCATACCATCCCTGTGCAACTGCATAGCCTGCATATTGAAGGTGTCAGGCCTCTCAGCCACTCTGACTCTCCCAGTTATTAGTCAAGTTTGTGTTTATCATTCCCCTGTCTTGTGTTTGATTATTTTCATTCACTTCCTGTCTTGCTTCTGTACTCACTGTTTCAGGTGACTTCACTTCCTGTCTTTGTCTGATTCCTTCCAAAACCTCACCTGGGTCCCCTCCCCCGTGTGCTTCACCTGTGTCTCATTGTCTAATAACCCCTCTGTGTATATAAGCACCCTCCCTCATGTGTCCCCTTGCCAGATCGTCTTGTGTCCCGTGTCCAGTGTTTCCAGCATTCTTTCCTGTGATCAGATCGTCCGTGTAAGACCTTTTTTTTTGCCTTCCCGTGTTTGCCTCAAGCCTAGCCCTTTTGTACCTCTGCCCGATATTACTGCCTTACATGTACTGACCTTGCTTGCCTGTTTTTTGACTGTGGATTTTGGACTTTGCCTGATATTATTGCCTTACGTTTACTGAACTTGCTTGCCTGTTTTTTGACTGTGGATTTTGGATTGTGGATTATTGGACTTGGTTGCTTTAATAAACTGCTTCTGAGATTATCTCAAGTGTCTCACATTTGGGCTCACCTCACCTTGGCTCAGTCATGGACGCCGGAACTATTTTCTGAGAGGGGGGGTTGGATTTTTGTTGGGAGGGGCGGGGGAAGCACGCACACTTATCAATGATTAAGGATTTGATTTGAAGTTATTTTTTAATAACATGCACTTATAAGAACTAGAATGTGAATGCGACATCTTTATTGTTAAGAAAATGAAATTTTGATAACTAAATCAAGCCATTTAAGGAACGTAATATTATTTGTAACCGTGAATCCAAAAAAGAAAAGTCTGCGCTCCTGACTCAGGGCCAAATTCACAAAAGGATTGCGTGGCTTTTGCGGCTGCTAAACCGGTAAAAATGGAGCAAACAGATACCATCTAATTCACAAAGCACGCACAGAGGGTGAAATGCTTCACTAACTGCGCTGCCAAGCAGATTGTGTCTCGGTGCTCCGGTGTTATTTGCACGTATTTAAATGAGGTAATATGCATATATTTGGCGGAAAAATTGCCCCTTTCTATGCAAATGAGCCTCATTGATAAACAACATCTAATTCACTAACACCAGCGCTAATAGCCACACGCAGTTTGAGTGAAGTAAATAAAGTTTTTAGAAAGCTGGTGCAAACTGGGTGCTCCTCTGTGGAAGCCTCTCGCCCAGACTTTCCAGTGATCATGGCAGCAGTGATCGTCTGTTAAATCAGTCCGTAAATAATATTTTGATATTATTATAATCATTATTACTTTAATGGGCGGCACGGTGGTGTGGTGGTTAGCACTCTCGCCTCACAGCAAGAGGGTTGCCGGTTCAATCCCGGGCGTGGGAGCCCTTCTGTGCGGAGTTTGCATGTTCTCCCTGTGTCAGCGTGGGTTCTCTCCGGGCACTCCGGCTTCCTCCCACAGTCCAAAGACATGCAGATTGGGGACTAGGTTAATTGGTAACTCTAAATTGTCCATAGGTGTGAATGTGAGCGTGAATGGTTGTTTGTCTCTATGTGTCATCCCTGCGATAGTCTGGCGACCTGTCCAGGGTGTACCCTGCCTCTCGCCCGATGTCAGCTGGGATAGGCTCCAGCCCCCCCACGACCCTCAAGAGGATGAAGTGGTTAGAAGATGAATGAATGAATGATTATTTTAATGATACTGATGCGTTGAACAGGTGACAGTCTGCGGTCGTTCTCAAAACTTCTGTCACGCACTTCAAAAGCAACTTTCAATAATTTATTTTACGAAACAGGGGAAACAAACCTGAACAAAAATGGTTCCATAATTCATATTAAATTCAAAAGATATCGAAAAAACAGCTACAAGTGAGAGGGAATAATGATAAAGTGGTCAAACTTGGTCAAATCCACAGCCTCAACCCATGCGACACTGTTAGACTGACTCACCAGCAGACATCACTACATGAGGGTATACAGTATTCAGTGCTTTGCCAAACAAAGTCTAATTAATATCAGCGCTAATAGCCACACGCAGTTAAGTGAAAAAAATAACTTTGCCATGTGTGGCTTATTTCAATCAGGGGCAACTCAGAGGCAAACTGCACTCAGCTGCCAATGATGAAATGAATTCGGCCCTCAGAGCTTTCATGCACTTCCAAAAGTGGACCTTCTCTCAGTTGACCTACTGATGAAGATTTTAAGCAAGGTCGAGACATCGCTTTCATCCATAAGGTCACTGTGAGTGTTCATAATGGCCAAATGTGTTAGTCTCTCCTGCGTCATGGTGTTGCGCAGCCAGGTTTTCAGCCTGCGCAAAGCTGAGAAAGAGCGCTCGGATGCCGCGACAGACATGGGCAGGGCCAGACAGAGCTTAATGAGCTTCTCCACCTCTGACAGCATGGAGCGGGTTTGGGGCTGCAAGGTTTGCAGGATGGACACAACATCCTGGATGCCAAGGCTACTACTACTATATGTAGTCAGGCAGGTGGCATATCACATCAAAAGCATAGATCTATGCATTAATGATATGAAAGAGATAAATGTAAGTCAGGCAAATTGAGTTTAAATTCAGATTCTTTGTTTTTTTTTAAAGAGTAATGCAGTGGGTAGGGAGTCTGGGGTGCGGGCGTGCGGATGGGAGGGGGTGCGGCCGCACCCCCCGCACCCCTAGTTCCGACGTCTATGAAGGATACTGCTCTGATTTTGACACATCTTTATTTTTTACTCAAGTATGACTTTTGGGTACTTCTAACAACATTGATTAAAACAACATTGCTGTATTTTGTGTGTGTGGATCTTTTGCTTTATGTTGTCGTATTGAAAGAGATGTTTATTAATGTGTACTTAAACTGGTGTTGTATAGAGATTCAATATTTGAACAAGTGTCTTTTCAGCGCAGACTTGAAAGTGTCCAGAGATGGAATATGGCAAATCTCCATTGGGAGAGAGTTCCAGAGGGTGGGGGCTGCCACACTGAAGGCTCTATACCCACAGGGCTGCCTACTGTTGCGGAAGATGGAGACGAGGCCTGAGTCAGAGGACCTCAGGTTCCGTGATAGGGTATGCTGGTGGAGAAGGTCCGATAGGTATGGTGGAGCAAGGCTGTGGAGCAATTTGTAGGCAAGCAGAAGTAGTTTGTAGGTTCTCCGGAGCTTATCTGGAAGCCAGTGCAGGTGAATGAGGGTGGGGGTGATGTGCTGCCAAGGCTTAGTGTAAGCACCCTGGCAGCTGAGTTTTTCACATACTGGAGCCTGTTGAGGGCTTTAATGGGGACCCCGAACAGAACTCTGTTGCAATAATCCAGCCGGGATGTGATGAAGACATGGATCAGAGTCTCAGCCACAGAATCTGAGAGCGAAAGGCGGTGTCTGGAAATGTTTTTAAGGTGAAAAAAGACAGATTTGGTGACAGATTTGATGTGTGACTATGATAGAGTAGAGTCCAGGATGATGTCCAGAGCAGCCGTCCACATGGAGGAGAAGATCTCCAACCTTCCGGAGTAGTGCCTTGGGAGTCATGATCATGAGCTCTGTTTTTTTTGCTGTTAAGTTTGAGGAGGTTAGTGGTCATCCAGGCTTTTATTTCTTGGAGGCATTTGACAAGGTACTGTGGAGGGAGCTGGGTGGATGGTGATGTGCTAAGGTACAGTTGGGTGTCGTCGGCATAACAGTGTATCGAAAGCAGCAGAGAGGTCCAACAAAACTAAGATGCTGATGCTGCCAGAGTCTGCAGCGATGAGGAGATCGTTGGTGATCTTCATCAAGGCAATCTCTGTGCTGTGATGGGTTCTGAAGCCAGATTGAAGGGGCTCAAAGAGCTCATGGTCACACAGGTGTTGTAGCTGTGCAGCAACTTCTCTTTCCAAGATTTTAGATAGGAAAGGAGGGTTGGAGATCAGTTGTCTTGTCCCACACTCTTCCACAGCAACACTAAAATAATAATAAGAAAACTGATGCTGATATTGAAAAGTAAATCAAAGGTTACTTTCCCTAGTAACGTTTATATGCAATAAATGGTGAAGTAATTAAATTAATTTTGAGAAAAGTAAAACAGTCACTGTAGCTAATTTTCAGTAGCTTGCATACTACTTCTGTTGATATAGTTCATTAGAAAGCATTATCTGTGTTTGAGTATATTCATAAAGCACTATTGTGATAATGTGTAATGAATTATATATATGGTCTTCATAGAAAGTGTTACCAAATCAATTAGTAAGTAAGCAGTATTAAGTTCCAATCCAGTCAGTGTCTCTGCATAAGTGTGTTACTTGACAAATATAGGCCCAAATGTCCAGAGCTCTGTTGTGTTCTGAGAACTATGTTGGTGACAATGCACAGTCAGGCTAGCTGAGCCACAGAAAGTATTAGATCTTTTTCCCCCCCTGTATTTATAGTTTTACAGTCTTCCCTAAAGAAGCTTCTTCACAGTCTGCTTGAATGTCAGATAAGTGGTTTTGAGAATACTTTAAGCTGTATTGTTGAGAACACACTGAACACAAAAGCTTATCACCTTTACATATCAAATGTTTAAACCTCTCTTAAAACACATGCCAGTGTTCTGGGCTGTTCATTTAACTGCACAGTAAACATGCCAAGAACTGTTTCAGCTCTCTTGTTACAATAGCAGTTAGTTATGTTGGTCAGGAGGGAGCTCCATTGATCGGCTCAGTTAATTGGTCGTTTAACTGTCAGATCCCGTGGGCCTATTTACCAACACAGCTATTGTTTCAAGTTATGTGTCTGCAAATGTGTCAGAGAGTAAGGATATGCACAAAAACCGCAGGACCCACAGTGCACTGGCTGCTCAGTCTGAAACCTTCAAGCTATAAATATTCTGCTTCACTAGGGTGGGTGAAATCACATATGTGTGCCCTCTTTACAACATCATGGAAACTTTTTTTTTTTAGAGAAGTAAGGGAATGTGAATGGGTTAAAAAAACAATAAAGAAAACATCCTCCTCCTCTCCGGACCATGAATATCCACAACGTATTTTAGGGAAATATTTTATCATCTCAGGAGTTTATACGGAGCACTCAGAATAGACCTAAAGTTAAATCAATCACAATGTGTTATGTATATATTATATTAAGCTACAAGTGCCCTTTACTTTTAAACTCAGCTCTTTGTTTCTGCTTACTGTAAAACTTCAGTTAATACGTTGCCCAGGCAAATATTTGCTTAAATCATTGAAATCAACAGGCTTATATTTGGGACAGGCATCTATATGGGACAGGCCTTTAATTCCTCTGACACAAAAATGTTGCTCAGCAAAGACGAGAAATTCTTATTATTTAAACCAGTATGAATATTAAAATTTGGCTTCAGATAATATATGAATTATGAATCATTAATTTGATCTAGCTCTGACAGACATAGCATCATAGAGAGAGTTACAGCACTTGAGGATTATGACACCCGACATACCGACACAACACCACTTTATCCTGTTAACCCTTTGATGCACAACATGGGTCTAAAGTGACCCGACTGAGTTTTTATTTGCTGTATCTTTGCAATTAATTAATTTCATTACTCAGCATTCCAGGTATTCCTCAATTAACCTGTTTTTGATCATAATTCATCCTTCTTGTAAATTTTTCTTTTTTACATTTTGAATAAAAACACTTTTTATATCACTACCCCTCTAATGCGCAACATGGGTCTAAAATGACCCATATCCATTTTCCATGTTATTTCATGTATGGCTGAGTGTTTCTATGCTGAATCTTTATAATCTATGTATTTCATCATTTATTAATCCAACTATTCAGTAAATTTTAATTGTTTTATTTAGCACAAATCATCATATTAAGTGCTCTGTTCTTCCTTTATGAATAAGCATAGCTTTTATCAGTCTTCATGAAGTTTTCACACATGGGTCAGAAATGACCCACATTTGTCTAACATATTTACTGTAGCCCACTGTGGAGAACTATTTGAAGATCTGAAACATGTAAGTCTTATTTTACAATAATTATAATCTTACCTGATAAGAAATTTGATGTGATAACTCTGCATAATTATTGATTATGTTTAAGGTAATTTGAAGACTAAGTAGCTCCATATCTTGTCAGAAAGGGAAACATTTTCAATAGGCTACTGTTAGTTAGCTAGCTAGCTACTGTAGCTATCGGATTACATTGTTAAATTATCAGTTCAATTTTATCTACTGCACTGTGATCAGTTGTGTTTTATTGTATTTGGTCACACATAAGATTACAATTGTTAAACTATCTATTCAATATGTACTGTGATCAGTTGTTATATTTTATTTGGTCACAAATTAGATGGTAAAATGGTTAAAATATCAACTGTCCAACTGTTATCAGAGGTGTGTCTACAGAATGTCCATGTCTGTGTACGACAAATAAACACATTTCAAATATAAAATGTATGATTATTTGGCCCAAAGCATTGCTAAAGTGATTATTTGAAGCAAATTATTGTTATAGTATGAAGTAATTTAATTCAAAATCACACTTGGATAAATGGGTCATTTTTGACCCATGTGGTGTAGTAATCCAAAATCTATTTTTATTCCTAAAATAATAAACCGACAATGGAAGCACTGACCTTGTACTAATCAAAAACAAGATATTGAAATTATAATTGGGACATTTAAAAATAAAATAAATTGATTTTAAAAAAATACAGCAAAGAAACACTCACCCAGCCTGAAAACACATGGAAAATGAATGCGGGTCATTTTTGACCCATGTTGCGCATTAGAAGGGGTGTTCATATGTTGTGCATCAAAGGGTTAAAACAATATTCACAACTTGGATAAATTTTTGTCAAAAACCCTTTAGATTCTTTTGATCACACTTTTGATCCCGTACAAACAAAAGTAATATGAATAACTTACAGGGTAACTGAGGAATGAACACATAATTTGAGGTAGCCAGCAACCCACTTTTATACATCCGAAGAACCTCTATAAAAAATTAACTGCTTGGCAACCAGACCAGGCATCTAACTGAGTCTGATGATTATTTGTCAAAATGTGTAGCCCCGCTGGGCTGGTAAAAGGGACTGGGCATTTAATTGGGACTAGGCGTTTCATTGAAATTTCACGGTATTGATTTATTTCTCTTTCTTAAAATATGACTTTAATTCTAATTTTATTATTGTTTAGCATGAGGGGAGACTGGTGAATATGAATTTCATTGTATGGTGTAAACTGCTGTGTTTTTACTGTGCATGACAGTAAACTTCTTGAATTGAATCCTGACTCTAACTCGTTCCCTCATCAAAATTAAATGACAGAAACACACCAACTTCCTCAAACTAAAGTGACCAAAACTGCTTACGCTTTCTGCCTCTCCATCTACAGCTCCACTCTGTCTCCATGACCACCTACCATCAAACTGAATCAGGGGCGGGCTGGCCATAGGGAGGTTCGGGAGTATTCCCGGGGTCCAAGTCATTGGTCCGACAGCCCATTGGTCCGACATCCCATTAGTCCAACATCCCGTTGTTCCAATATGTAATTATACTAGGCTATACTGTATTTGTGTACCACTGGGGATCAGCAAACGCAACAAAAGTAGGCTCCTGGTCGAGATACAAGTGCCATAGAGAGAAGAGAGTGAAACACCATAACCTCCTGTTGTTAACTCTGGGGTTCGGGTTGCGTGGGGAGCTCTCCGCGGTGCTGAACGGCTCCCAGTGGACGTATTTCTGCCTTGATGGTGCGCCGCGACCAGCTCTAGGTCAGCTGGGAAAGGCTTGAGGCGAAGCAGGCTCACGGCTTATGTGTTTGCCACTTTATTTTCATTTTAACCCACACCATGATCTTTTCCTAACACTAACCAAGTGGTTTTTGTGCCTAAACCTAACCAGACCTTAAGCACAGGGCATCACAATGATTTCGGAACAGACTTCGGAACAATGAGTTTAATATGGTCGGAACACTGGGATGTTGGACCAATGGGCAGTTCCCCAAAAATGCACACTCAACATTTCCTATGTTATCTGACAAATTAGCACCCCATGCATGACATTAACACACTTAACTTTAAGATATGTACTTAAGGTGAAGTTACATAGGGTAGGCTTAGACAAATACAGTTACTTTCGTTAGGCTTAAGAAAAAAAATGGGTAATCATTTTTAGTTTTAGGAAAAAGTGAAATTAGGTATATCAGGTTTATAAACATGATGATGATGTACCTGAAAATGACTGAATGTTTACTTGTTTTCACATGATTGCGAACAGCCCAAGTCTTGTGTTTTGTTACATACTTCATGTAATGTTACCCAGGTTAAGTTTAGGCAAGTACGGTTATGCAATATACATATAGTGGACACCATGCAAAGGTGTTTTTTTTAGCAGTTGTGTCTAATAACTGTAATCATATGATCTGAAAAATATTTTCTTCCTCCCCTCTACAGTACTTTAAGTGCTTCGGTGAAATAAAAAAAGTTGGTTCAGACGAGAATATTGGTGAAATTAAAAAATTGATTGGCCAGATTAAAATAAATGACAGTTACTCCACCCTCTCAAAGACTCTGGTCTGCAGAACTTGTGAATATCGCCACTGCAGGCAATGGTCATTCGCATGCATTCGCTCATATGTGACCGTGCCCTAACTGTTTTTCCTTTTCGTCCTTTCTTATATTTTAAGCAGATTCTAGATGACAGTAGTGTCTGAGTTCAAAATAAAGGTATTTCAAAAGTAAAATTGCAGGATGTTTATTAAACATTGAACAATGAAAAACAAAATAAACTTCTCTCCAATTATAAAATATACTTAAGAGCAAATGAGAGGATAGGACAGGTTAGGATAAGGCTAGGTTTCATACCATGTGCATAACTTTCTTATGAGAGGATAGAAACTGTTGTGTGTGCATCCATTTCCCGAGTAATTCTTGCCACTGCTGCAAGCAGTGTAAATTGGTATAAAATGAAAATACTCAATTAAAGTACAAGTACCACTAAATTGTGCTAAATGTATTCACTTCTTTCCACCATTGCTTAAAAGGCCATTACCGTAAAATCAGTTAGTTATCCTGCTCAACTTACCAGAAAATTACATAGTATTGAGTCTTGTGATTTTACTAATTACTATCTGTGTATGTATGTATCTATCTGTGGGGCATATAGTGCATTACTGCTAATACTAATTCAGCAGCAGAGTATGTGAGTTTCAGGGAAGCTTGTAAACTGTTGGAGGTTTTCCAATATTTCCAAGATTAGATTCAACATAGAAAAAATGAAATATAGCTTTATGGTCAAACTGCAGAACCAGTCATTCTCTGCTTCACTCTTTCCCAAACATGCATAATGCAGGATAATATTGTTGTGTGCTGACATCAGTCAAAAAGATCAGGAGATATGGGTTATTGGCTTTGCAGGTTGAGATACAGCAGGAGCAGAAAAAGCTGCTGACCTACAGAGTTTTTGGTAATTGAAAAGACTTTTTATTATCCTGTAAAGTTTTGTGAGTGCTTTGTAAGAATCTTACTTGTGGCTTTTGTCTTAGTTCAAGTTTCAGATGAGCCATGGATTATCTGCGTATCTGATTATCTGTTTCTTTTTTCTTTCTTTTTTTGTTATTTGAGAAGATTAAGGGCTCTAGTTTCACAGACTGGGTGAGGCGGAGCCGCAGCACACCTGCGCTTAGCCAACTGGGTGTGGCCAGGCCCTGGCACAGCTACTCCTCTTTCCCACTTCCGTTCTTCCTACCGGCGCAAGTCGGAAAGAGGGGAGTCGGTTTTACACACATCACACCAATCAAATGAGCCCCTCTCCTCGCCCTTAAATGTGCCGTGCGAAGGCGTAATGAGAGTTCAATTCGCCATGGCAGAAGAGAGCAGCAGCGTCAGACAGCCAAACTCCTCCCAGGAGGAAACTGATGTTTTGGTCCAGGAGGTCCAAGCTCGCAGTGTCCGAATATATGGAACTGCAAGCAGACCTCCACGGGCTGATGATGCAAAGGTAGCCTGGGAGGAGATCACGACAACTGTAAATCAATGTTGCGTTTCTCTCGTGTGAGCACGCTCTCTCTTTCTCTCTCGCAGTCTCACTGTGTTTCTTTTCTTTTGACTTTTCTAAGATGTCAGATGCTGAATATATATTTCCCTATCTGATGCTGTGGATGTTTGTGGTTGGCTGAGAGGGATGTGAACTCATAAGTTTGCAGGATGTGTTAATCAAATCAGGTTGGGTTTCCATTACGCGTGCCAAACATACCAAACGGTGCCAATCCCCTTTGATCTGACATTAGATGTGACGGGACAGTCGATATAGAGATACATTTATGTGCTGATTGCAGATAGTTGCATTGAATAGTGTTTTTTTGGGTATTTATTGCATCGTTAATGTGCCTGATATTCTGGAAACCTGCCTGTGAGGTTTTGGTGATGTGTGCGCACTGTCCATCGGTCAGCCAAACTTCTGCTTATACTGGCTGCGCTCTCCCTGCGCTGACAGTAGACCTGGTTTCAGATGGCGAGCTTTTAGCGCAACTTCGGCGAAGCCTTTTGGCACGAAACTGTCACTACGCCAAGCTGGATCTGTCGACACCTCCTCCTGCTGCACCGCCACACCCATCTCAGCGCACCTCGGTTTGCCAAACTACCAAAGTGGGTGCGCTTCAGGTTACGCTGCTCGAAACTAGCTCTGCGCGGGGTTCGCTACCCTGCTGAGGAACGCTCTGGTGACGTTTTAGAGTCCTCACATCCCTTGCGGAGATCAGCGGGGGGAGCGGCTAGCACACCTAATGGCTGACAGCACCCCAGACTAACATCCAAGAACACAAAATTGAAACCACAAATGATCTCCAACATGCTCATCCGTAGTGATCCATGTGTCCTGAAACCCCGACATAAAAAGTTGTTTTGAAAAACATCATTTGAACTCTGTTTTTAGCCTCACTGTAGCCTGTAGCTCTGACTGCTTCTCTGTGCTCCGCGCTCACATGTGGGCGCTCATGGTGATCGGTGATGCACGGTCTCTGAAGAGCAGCAGTCTCGACAGTAGCCTACTGACTCCTAATTATTCTATTTAATTATTTATTTTTATTTTTAACTCATTCATTTTATCTGTAGCATTACACCAGCTTTTTGCCCGCAGCTGGAGTCCCCACCAACTTTTATTGTTTTAAGTTTTAGATTGGGGGTTGGAATTGTACACCACAAATCACTCGACATTAAAGAATCGCATGTTTTAAATTTATGTTTTATGATTTTTATGAACTTTTGTTATTTCCCTTTCCTATTTTTTTTAATTAGTTTTATTGTTCTATGTACTTTTATTGCCTTGTCATTCAGCACTTTAGCATGCATTTATTTATTATATATATTAAAAGCACTTATTAATCTTCTTTAATGTCGGTTTTCTTAATCCAACCCTAGCACTTATTTTCATTTATTTTATACAAATTTTATCTTGCTCCTTTTTATTTACAGCTACCCCAAGATGTAAATTTGGAGACCCTGGGAAGCTGGAGGTCTTTGTTTAAGACCTACTTCCCACTGCCAAACTGCCCTGGGCCCAATCTACTTTGCATTTTATAAAATTGTAGCAGGGCTTTTAAGTATCTATTCGGTTTTAAACACAAAAATTATTTTCAGTATCTTATGGATATACAGTGGTGGAAAAAAGTTTTCGGACACCCTTAAAATTTTACACAATCTCAAATATTCTCATGAAATATCTGTGGAAAAATCTTTTTTGTGTTTCAAAAGGTGTGGCTGCATTAGACAGATACAAACAAATACAAATTATATTTTTTGTTTATTGTTTACAAGAAAAACTAACAAAACTAAATTCTTGACAGTTTCAATATGTCAGTTCTCAACATTGTCGGTATCAAAGTCAACAAATAACAGAGAATGTGTTCAAAACTGAACAAAAAATAAATAAACCATCACATCATCAAATTAATATTTAGTAGTCCTGTCATTGGCACGTAGTAGAGCTCTAATCCTGGCTGGCATGTTCCCCACGAGCCTTTCACACTCTTGAGGGTCTTGATCTTGTCCCATTCTTCTTGAATTACTGCTTTTAATTCTTCTAAATTCTTTGGTTTATGCTTTGAAACAGACCTTTTGATAATCCACCACAGATTTTCAATGGGGCTCATGTCCAGGGATTGAGCTGGCCACTCTAAAACCTGGATACTGTGCTCCTTCAGCCAAGTTCTACTGGCCTTGGATGTGTGGCAAGGGGCATTATCTTGTTGAAACATCCGGTTTTTACCTCGACGGAACAGTGCACGTGCAGAAGGGAGCATGTGGGTTTCGAGAATGGTTCAATACTTGGTAGAGTTCAATGTGCCATCACAGACAGTGAGATGACCAACACCAGCAGCACTCATGCATCCCCAAACCATGATACTGCCTCCACCATGCTTGACAGTAGGTACTGTACATGCTGGAGATAATGCTTCGCCTGGCCTTCTGCGTCCCCTCACATTCGTAGGAGGAAGATAAAGCTGGAAACTGGACTCATCTGACCACAAAATCTTCTTCCAATTCCTGGCTGTCCAGTTCTTGTGTGCCTGGGCCCAACGACGCCGGGCTAACCTCTGTCTCTCATTGATCAGGGGCTTCTTGATAGCCTTGTAGGACCTTAATCCATGATCTAAAAGTCGGCCACGTACAGTGCGGGTGGAACACTGGACACCAGTTTGGTTTGACCACTGCTGCTGAAGCTCCTGTGATGTCATTCGGCGGTTTTGCCTGCACATGCTGATCAGGATGCGGTCATTTCTTGCTGAAGAAACCCTTGGACACCCACATCTTGGTTTGTCTTCCAAGCTGTTGGTTCGTCTGTATTTCTGCAGAGTGTATCCAACTGCTGAAGGACTGCATCTGCACTGCAGATGTACCCTTCCTGGCTAAGAATCTTTATCTTCGGGTGTGTTTCCTGCGTTAGATTCCTTGTTTTAGCCATTTTTGTGTGAACTTTCAAATGCGCTGGCTTTATGTAGACACGAAGCTTGGCAACACAAATTGTGTCTTTTAATAAAAAGAACAACCTTCATCACTGGTACCAAAATGACCCAATACTCAAAATGTCTTATGTATTTTTATGGAACCAATCAATTTTAAGTTTTTAATGGCTTTTTTAGGAATTATTTAGTATTTTGGCTGTGACTGTACTAAAAGAAGTTGCACTTGAAGACCTAAGAATGATTATTAATGTAATATTTCACAAATGCATGGGGTGTCCGAAAACTTTTTTCCACCACTCTATATAGCCCCCGAGAGCCCGTACCCCCGGAGTGCTCTTTTTAGAGCACTGCGCTTTTACACTAACCTAACCAAGTGGTTTTTGTGCCTAAACCTAACCAGAACTTAACCACTGGGCATCATGATGATTTCGGAACAACGGGACTTCAGAACAATGGGTTTAATATGGTCGGAACAATGGGATGTCGGACCAATGGGCTGTCAGACCAATGGGCAGTTCCCGTATTATTCCCGAATGGCCGGTATGTTCCAGGCCGAACCGGCCAGTAGTCATAACATTTTTTTACCCCATAAAATGTAGCCGCGGTTGAGCGCAGCAGCCTGCCCTCGCAGCCGCAGGTGGCAGTGGCACAGAGTGGAAAGTCAGACTGGGTTAGTCTATTTATTTCGCATATTAAGGGGGGATACGAGTGGTTAGCTAGCACTGCCTACATGGCCGTATCATTCCAGACGGGTCGGGCCAGCCTGACAAACCCGACTAGACCCATGGGTTCGGGCCGGGTTCGGGCCAAAAAAATATGCAAATGACTCGGGCCGGGTCGGGCCTCAGCCTTACTTTTTTCGGGCAGACAATTAGGCCAATGCTGGTGTGTCGGCTGCGTCACGTCTGGGCTTAAATACCCGCAGGCTGGGTCGAAATGGGTTGTAATTTTCAGGCCCATTGAGAACTCTAGTTTGTGTTTTTGGATGTGTTCAGGGCACACAGAACATGAAAGGTAGCCTGTCAGCAATGTTACACCACACATGCATAAATCATTAATCTGCTTTATCAATTAAAAATAAAATCCATACTGGCTGACCAGAAAAACCCACAAATTTCTTTCCTGCAAAAGAAAACATAGCCTATTTCAGGAGAGTCTGTATTCAAAGTTAAAAAGATAATATTTGAATAGATAGGCTACACATCGTGTTTTCCTGTTCTGTTTCTAAATTAATATCTAGTGAGTAATTCATTTCCAGTGTGTGTGTGTGTGTGTGTGTGTGTGTGTGGTGTGGGTGTGTGTGTGTGTGTGTGTGTGTGGGGGGGGGGGGGGGGGGGGGGGGGGGGGGGGGGGGGGGGGGCATTTTTGTGATGTTGATTTTTATATTGCATTTGTGTTCTAACACTGTGAATTTTTTGCTATAACATTTATCATTGTTGTTGCCATTGTTATTATTACCTGACAAGGCCAGTGTCTGACGTGGAGTTGATGCAGAGGGACAGGATAGGACGTACGACGTGCTGACATATTGCAGTAAGCGAGTTGTGCCATTTCCGGTGTTTCTGTGACAGCGTCTCTGTACTGCTCTGGTGGATTCTACTAAGCACTTATAGTTCTCCTTTCTACGACTTTCTCGCTAATCTCTTAGCTGTTGTTTGCACTTAACTAGCCTTGGTAGCTACATTAGCTTTACAGTTAGCGATGGCTTCTCCCTCTGCTCTTTCTTGCTCGGTGTGCCAAATGTTCAGTTATGCCTCTGCCTCCTTTCAGCGACAGTGGTAATTATAAGAAGTGTAGCCTATTTGCTGCATTGGAGGCGAGGCTTAGTGAATTAGAAGCGCGGCTCCGCACCATGGAAAAACATTCAGTAGCTGCGGTAGTTAGCTAGCCCCCTGTAGCCAGTGTGGAGCCACGTAGCATAGCCTAAGCCTTTGCTAAGTGTCCTCCGGAAACTCCCGTTCAGCCAGGAGGTTGGGTTACAGTTCACCAGAAGCACAGTTCCAAGCCGAAGCTCACGGTTCACCACCAGCCTGTTCACGTTTCCAACCGCTTTTCCCCACTCAGCGACACACCCGCTGGGGATAAAACTCTGGTTATTGGCAGCTCTATTCTGAGAAACGTGAAGTTAGCAACACCAGCGGCCATAGTCAAATGTATCCCTGGGGCCAGTGCGGGCAACATTGAATCAAATTTAAAACTGCTGGCTAAAGCTAAATGTAGATTCAGTAAGATTGTTATTCACGTTGGTGGCAATGACACCCGGTTACTCCAATCAGAGGTCACTAAAATTAATATTGCCTCGGTGTGTGAATATGCAAAATCAATGTCTGACTCCATAGTATTCTCTGGACCCCTCCCAAATCTGACCAGTGAAGACATGTTTAGCTACATGTCATCATTTAATCACTGGCTGTCCAGGTGGTGTCCAGCAAACAATGTGGGTTTCGTTTATAATTGGCAAACTTTCTGGGGAAAACCTGGTCTTATTAGGAGAGACGGCATTCATCCCACTTTGGATGGAGCTGCTCTCATTTATAGGAACCTGCAAACTTTATTAGTAATTTAAATCCCTGACAACCCAGAGTTGAGATCAGGACTCAGAGTCGCAGTCCCATACGCCTCTCTGAGCTTCTAGTTCAGTTACACACCCATAGTTTTCATTGTTGTATACAAACGGTGTCTGTCCCCCGACCACCTAAATTATTTAAATCTAAAATTAAACAAACAGGAGTTGTGCATAACAGCCTCATAAAAATGAAAACCTCTTCTGTGACAGAAAGACAAAACAGGAGAATTAAATGCGGACTGTTAAATATCAGGTCTCTATTGTCTAAAGCAGTGTTAGTAAACAAATTAATATCAGATAATCATATTGATTTACTGAGTCTCACTGAAACCTGGCTGTGTCAAGATGAATATGTTAGTCTTAATGAGTCCACTCCTCCCAGTTATAATAATACCAACATTCCTCGAGGCAGCTGTTAATCAGCCCTAAACCTAAACTAGATTTTCATTCATTTGAAAGCCTTGTTTTTAGTCCTTTACATCTGACCTGGAAAACCTTGCAGCCACTTTTATTTGTCATAGTGTACCATGCTCCTGGCCCGTATTCTGAATTTGTATCTGAATTCTCAGAGTTTTTATCCAGTTTAGTTCTTAAATCAGATAAAGTTATTATTGTAGGCGATTTTAACATTCATGTTGACATTGATAATGACTCCCTGGCTACTGTGTTTATCTCATTATTAGACTCCACTGGCTTCAGTCAGGGTGTACATGAACCCACTCATTGTTTTAACCATACCCTCGATCTAGTTCTGACGTATGGAATTGAAATTGATAACCTAAAAAGTCTTTCCACAGAATCCCTCACTATCAGATCATTATCTGATTACTTTTGATTTCTTTTTACTCGATTACACGCCACTCAGCAACAGTTACTATACTAGATGTTTATCAGATAGTGCTGTCGCAAAATTTAAGGAAAAGATTACTCCATTGTTAAATTCAATACCAAGTCCCTCAGTAACAGAGGTTTCCTGTACCGACTTTAACCTCTCGCAAATTGATCATTTTGTTGATAGCGCCGTAGGCTCACTGCGAACAACACTTGACTCTGTAGCTCCTCTTAAAAAGAAGTTAAAAAAGCAAAGAAAGTTCGCTCCTTGGTATAACTCTCAGACCCGTAGGTTAAAACAAATATCGCGAAAATTTGAAAGGAATTGGCGATTAACCAAACTGGAAGAATCTCGTTTAAAATGGACAGACAGTCTCAAAACTTATAAGAGGGGCCTCCGCAATGCCAAAGCAAACTATTACTCAGCATTAATAGAAGACAATAAGAACAACCCCAGGTTTCTTTTCAGCACTGTAGCCAGGCTGACTGAGAGTCAAAGCTCTATTGAGCCTTGTATTCCTTTAGCCCTTGGCAGTAATGATTTTATGAGCTTTTTAAATGACAAAATTCTAACTATTAGAGGCAAAATTCATGACCTCCTGTCCTCAGATAGTACCTATCTAACCTCAAACACAGCTGTAAAACCTAATATATATTTAGATTGCTTCAATTTCTCTTAAAGAATTGACCGCAGTGATTTCTTCATCTAAATCAACAACATGTCTCTTAGACCCCATCCCAACTAGGCTACTTAAGGAGATCTTTGCTCCAGTTAACACATATTAGATATGATCAATATATCCTTATTAACAGGCTATGTACCACAGTCTTTTAAGGTAGCTGTAATTAAACCTCTACTAAAAAAGCCCACCCTGGATCCAGAGGTGTTAGCCAACTATAGACCAATCTCTAATCTTCCCTTTATGTCAAAGATCCTTGAGAAAGGATCATAGCACTGAGACAGCACTAGTTAAAATTACAAATGACCTTCTGATTGCTTCAGACAAAGGACTAGTCTCTGTACTTGTTTTATTAGATCTTAGTGCGGCGTTTGACACAATTGACCATCAAATTCTACTGCAGAGACTGGATCACTTAATTGGCCTAAAAGGTTCTGCACTAAGCTGGTTTAAATCTTATTTATCTAATCGTTTTCAGTTTGTTGACGTCCATAATGAATCATCCTTATGTACCAAAGTTTGTTTTGGAGTTCCGCAAGGTTCTGTGGTCGGACCAATCCTATTTACTCTACATATGCTTCCTTTAGGTAACATCATTAGAAATCACTCTATAAATTTCCATTTTTATGCGGATGATACACAGTTGTATTCATCGATGAAGCCAGAAGAAAGTAATCAATTGACTAACTAACTCCATAACTGCCTTAAAGACATAAAAACTTGGATGAGCACCAATTTCCTTATGTTAAATTCAGACAAAACTGAAATTATTGTTCTTGGCCCCAAACAACTCAGAGACTCTTTATCTGATGACATAGTTTCTCTAGATGGCATTGCTCTGGCCTCTAGCACTACCGTAAGAAACCTCGGAGTAATATTTGATCAAGATTTGTCATTTAATTCTCATTTAAAACAAACCTCACAGACTGCATTTTTTCATCTGCAAAATATTGCGAAAATTAGGCCTATCCTGACCCGAAAAGATGCAGAAAAATTGGTCCACGCTTTTGTTACCTCAAGGCTGGATTACTGTAACTCTCTATTATCAGGTAGCTCTAGTAAGTCCTTAAAAACTCTCCAGCTAATTCAGAATGCAGCAGCACGTGTACTAACAGGAACTAAGAAACAAGATCATATTTCTCCTGTTTTAGTTTCTCTGCACTCTGCCATTCTGGATGTTACTAACTCGGCTTCTTGTCCAGAGCCTTTGTGCTCCACTGTCTCTCAGATTAACTCATATCGCAGCGGTATCTGGACAGCATGACGTGTGTGGTTGTGCTGCTGCTGTGGTCCTGCCAGATGCCTCCTGCTGCTGCTGCCATCATTAGTCATTAGTCATACTTCTACTGTTATTATACACATATGACTATTGTCAGATATTAATACATACTTTCAACATATTGTACCACAGTAGCCAGAACTATAACTACAATATTATTACTTTCAATAATGTTGTTGTAAGTTACTGTCATTACCTGCATCTCTCTGTCTCTGTCTCTGTCTCTGTCTCTGTCTCTCTCTCTCTCTCTGTCTCATTGTGTCATACGGATTACTGTTAATTTATTATGCTGATCTGTGCAGTTGCTCTTCCTGAGGTTTCTATTGTTTTTTTTCCCTGTTAAAGGGGTTATTTTGGGGACTTTTTCCTTATCCCCTGCGAGGGTCATAAGGACAGAGGGATGTCGTATGCTGTAAAGCCCTGTGAGGCAAATTGTGATTTGTGATATTGGGCTTTATAAATAAAAATGATTGATTGATCGATTGATAATGCCAGTCATAGGAGTGAGGAGGAGGAAGAAACAGATGAGGAGGGACAGGAGAAGGAGGAGGAGGAGGAGATCGAAGAGGAGGTGGAGGAGAATAAGAAGGAAGAGGAGGAGGAGGAGGAGGAGGAGGAGGAGGAGGGAGAGGAGGAGGAGAAGGAGGAAAGTGGAGCAGGAAAACAGTGCCAGGTACAGGTGCAGCAGTGTGCAGGACTGGGTTAGCAATAGGTCTTTGCATAGAATTATATTATATTCTATACAATCTACTGACTGACTAATCTGTGTGTGTTAATATCATTACATTGTTTTTATACTGCAAATAAAGTATTTGTGTTAAAATTACGATTCCACTTGCATCCGTCATGTGATCAGAAAAAAGGCCTCTCCAAATCAAGCTCCCGGGCTGAATTTCAACCCCAGCCCGCCCCTGAATTGAATGATCTTCAACAACTATCATTCAAACACCACACAAATCTCATCACCACACACCCACTTGGACAACTCGCCTCTGCTCATCTTTCTCCTTTTTCGCTGCTGTCATTTTTGATCAATGCTTTCGTTACATCCAGACTCAACTACAACAAAAACATTCTTTCTGCTACATTATCCAAAGTCTTCAATAAACTCCAATGACATTAAGAACTATGTTGCACACCCTCTCCAGCCTTTATTCAACTTCTCTATCAACACACTCCTTCCCACAGCCTCTGTTAATCTGACAAAAACGTGCCTCATCCAGGACCAAACATTACATACAAACATTACATTAAGGGCCAGATCTACTAAAGGTTTACGTGTATAAAAACATGTGCAAACTCTTTGCACGCCCAAAAAATGTATAAACTGATTTATTAACAGTGCACACTTAGGGTTACGTCTTTCAGAGGTGCAAAATAGCGTGTCTGCAGCCAGTTAGTACATTTGCTGCAATGAATATGCAATATGGGGAGTTTACATGCAATTGTGCATGTGCTGGGAGGAGGAAATGTAAATATAGTAATTCTCATTTAAAACAAACCTCACAGACTGCATTTTTTCATCTGCAAAATATTGCGAAAATTAGGCCTATCCTGACCCGAAAAGATGCAGAAAAATTGGTCCACGCTTTTGTTACCTCAAGGCTGGATTACTGTAACTCTCTATTATCAGGTAGCTCTAGTAAGTCCTTAAAAACTCTCCAGCTAATTCAGAATGCAGCAGCACGTGTACTAACAGGAACTAAGAAACAAGATCATATTTCTCCTGTTTTAGCTTCTCTGCACTCTGCCATTCTGGATGTTACTAACTCGGCTTCTTGTCCAGAGCCTCTGTTAATCTGACAAAAACGTGCCTCATCCAGGACCAAACATTGCATACAAACATTACATTAAGGGCCAGATCTACTAAAGGTTTACGTGTATAAAAACGTGTGCAAACTCTTTGCACGCCCAAAAAATGTATAAACTGATTTCTTAACAGTGCACACTTAGGGTTACGTCTTTCAGAGGTGCAAAATAGCGTGTCTGCAGCCAGTTAGTACATTTGCTGCAATGAATATGCAATATGGGGAGTTTACATGCAATTATGTATGTGCTGGGAGGAGGAAATGTAAATATAGTAATTTAGCACACGCAAAGTGATTTGTCAAACCTGACAGCAATTTTGCAAATAGAAACTGCATCTATATTAAACACGTGTCAAAGGGAGGTGCAAACGGTTTGTATGCGTAATTGCGCACACATGGCTGCGGTTATTGTTGCAAGAAGGAGACATCAAAATGATGAAAGAAAATGCAAAGAATGCATCTTTAACCCTCGTGTGAAGCAAGCAACACTGGCTGGAGCATAATGCCATGCTGGAGGAGAACATTGGAAGCGGTTCAGCCGCAGTCCCGCTGGCTGGCGCAGTCACTGTTGAGATTACATGTTTTTTTATTTTTAACAAAATGGTTTTTTATTGACCGTATGAATGGTTTTGTTTTCAAATACATATTTGGAAATGAAAATGTATGTTTTGGTGTACTTTTTGCAGAGTTTTGCAATATGTACAGCCTATCTGTATGTATCAAAATGTATAATTTCCAGCAGCGGTCTGTGTGACTGCTGCCGCGGTCGGAGGTATAAATGCTCAGAAGTCTAGTGTGTTTCATTTTTGTAACTTCAAGGCTTCAGAAAACATACAAGACACATTTTTAGGAAAAGTCATAGGACGAGAGGCTTATAGGTTTTTATCTAAACAGAGTTATTTGCATTATAAAAACCCAAACAGTATCTCAGACCGTCGTGGCGGTCCTAGTGTTAAACATAATGCTGTAGAATATAATATAATAGTGCTAGTGTGACCCAATAAACTGAAGAGCATTGCAAAGTTAAGCAAATCAACATTTACTGAAAAAACTTTCCACTTTCTAGATTCCAAACATTATTATCAAACAAAATACACAGTCTCGTTAACGTCTAATTATGCTAAGCCACGCAAAATCATATTAAAAGACACACTGATTCAGTCACAAAATATATTATGCTATAGCTCTAACATTTATCGTGGCAAAAAAACAAAACTAAACAGTTCTTTATTGTATAGCCTATTTTTCACAAAATGAATATTCATAGCCAATGTAAGATAACTTAAACGTGACAGTTGAGTGTATTATTTGTGTTTCCTTTTACACAGGTGGAACTTGCCCACCATGCGCACCTCTCCTCCCTCTCCAGTCTCTGGCTGTTGGTCAGAGGCATCTCATCTACTGTGCCCCTACCTGTTTTATTTGCAGACATTTTATTATATTCCAATTTTTCTTTTCTTCTGATGCCTTGATATCATCTTTTCACTTCATCCACTCTTCACATTGTTTTACCAACAGCATTTACTTTTTCACAGATTTCTTCCCATATAGTGTTCCTTTGTGAGACAGTCAGGTTTCTTTGCTGTAGCTCATTTACGTGTTTATTGGCCTCATCTACCAACACCTCTAATTCCATAGGGTCAAATTTCACTTTGTGCTTTCTCTCCAAACTCACCATGCTGCAAACACACAAAACTCTAATTTAAATAGGGTGTCACCAACACGTTTGCACCTCTTGTCATTTACGTAATCATTCTTAGTAAATCACCCGCAAACCGCGGTTCAGCCCCACATGCAAAATTCTAGATTGTGCATGCAAATTAGAACACGCAAATTGGGATCTTAGTAGATCTGGCCCTAAGTGTATTCAACCATGTGGCTACAACTCTGGTCACTGATCACTTGTTAGCAAGATAGTCAAAAACTACTTAAAAACTACTTGATGACTGTTTGATTAACTCATATTCATCCATTCATTATCCTTAATTTTGATTCTTTTCAGGGGTGCAGGGATGGACTCTTTTATCAAGTAAAAATACCTATCACGTGATGTAATGTGTGGATTTACTGCTTTCTGTTTAATAGCTTGTCTTGAAGTGATTCGCCCTCGATTTCAGTTTAAACATATTCCTTTGAGCTCAGTTTATAAAGAAAATAATTCATTAATATTTGAAAGTTACTTTGTTGCAGCCCTCATCACATGTAAGATGCAGCTTTGCAATGAAAATTGTGCAAACTATTATCTGTGTACACTAACAAATTACTCAGCAGTTCAACACAAAACTTTCAACTGCAACATCATCACGATAAAGTGTCTGAACATTTGACCATAAGCTGGAGGAAACATTTATCATGTGGTCAAAGTGTCAAGCGATCAGAGAAGTATCATACAGCATAGGAGAAGATGCTTCAGGGCAATTTATTCAGTATGACACAAAACCTGCAGGACAACATGCTGTACTACTCTGGGCATCACATTACCATGGCCAAAGAGTCTGCTGGGACAATGGAGAGGTGGGACAGGAGAACAACAGACAGCAGAAAGAGGGATGGGTCAGACAGGGGGTGGGATGCAGCTCCTCAGAGGCCCAGTATCACCTATATCAGGTTTTAACAAAACAGAATATGAAACTGGAGCATGTGGTATGAAATCTATGTTTTGATTTGTGATTAGTGAATTATTAAGCAGTCAGAAAGCTCTTCTACCTATGGTAAGGCCTATTGCCCAGGGACATAGTGAGTCATGTACATGTAATACTGCCTAACCCCAGTGACAGAGACACCAACATGAAAGGGGCTATGAAGTCATACTGAGCGTGGTTATCGAGTCAATGCTTAGAATGATAATGAGATGCTATGAGTTTTATTTGATTTTTTTCTTCAGACCTGTCAGCTTTTTGTGTTAATACAGGGGGACCAGATTAGTTAAAATGTGTATGTGTCTCAGTTGTAATCAGATTCATTCATTTCTCATGTAAGCACATCCTAATGAAGGCAAAGAACCTTCAAGCTTTACTGGAAGCATAACAGTAAGCAGCAACTGTGGCTGATCCGTGTATCAGTAAATTTGAAGTCACAGTGAAGAGATTATTTACTCTTCCACAAATACAACACAATTCTTCACTGCAGGTGCACAAATCGTACATTACAAAGTACAAATTATGAAATTAATACACTCACATATTTGCTACAGCTGCTGTAGTGAATATGATGCAAAACACACACCTGTATAAGAAAAATGTGAAGCCATTGACAAAATTTGCATATTAACATACTGTGAGAGGAACCAACCTGGTCCCACTCCGAAGTCGTCAAACACCGGCACTTAGTCTGTGGTTAGACATCAAACAACAAAAGCTGTCCTTTCATGTCTCACGTTGTAGGGATTTAGATTCAGGCTTCACACGGAGGCATCAAATATGTAGTGATCAAAATATTTTAGGGCATCACATAGAGGCACCAATTATGTTGGGGTCAATTGGCTGTCGAAAATAATAATTCATGTAATTAATAATTAATAATGAATCAATTAACAATTATTAATAAATATTATTAATTAATTTATAATTATTATGATTATTATGATTATTATTATTATTATTATTATTATTATGATTATTATTATTATTATTATTAATTACTAAACAAGTATTACTAATAATTAATAATTGTTAAATAATGTGACTTAATTAACATTAAATCACCTTGTGGGGCACCATTCCCGTAAAGGGAAAAATGATAGCCAGCTTAAGATATCAGTCTCATACGCTGAATTTGGAGTTTTGATTAATAATCAAATTAATGGCAAAAACCAAAATTAACAGTAAAGCCTGAAGGATTTCAGAGTTCTTGACGCAGCAGAGGTTGACTAGTCATTCACCCTTGTGCAACATTATCCAACATTATTCCAACGTGTGTGTGTGTGTGTGTGTGTTTGTGTGTGTGTGTGTGTGTGTGTGTGTGTGTGCGCGCGCATGAGAGACAGAGAGAAAGACAAAGGCGGGTGTGGTGATCAAAGAACCATTTGGCCTACAAAACAAAATGGCTGACAACGGGAAACTATAAGATAGCAGAATCAAAGCTGGCTTCAGATGAGATTGATTTTCTCCGCGATTGTGCGTCATAGCGAGAAACCACGCATATCACATGAAACAGCGGAATCGTAGCTTTCCGAGAAGACCAAGCACTAGTCCAATGTTTTCACGGCGAAAAAATATGATAAAGTTACACTAAAATTATGTATAACAGAGCTTTCATACAGTTCTGCACATACATTACTCTTGGATGGATTAGTCGTGAATGCAGGGTCGCACAGAAATCCCACGCATATCACATGAAAGTGCAGGAGCATACCTTTCCAATAATACCACAGACATTGTGCTGTCATCCCATCATGCTATATATCCAGATCAATTGTCTACAAAATAAAAACTTGACAAATTTCTTTTCAACCCATTATAGAGATCTTATTCCTCACTATATGAAGTGACTGATAATATCGTATTTTACCACGTCTTAGGCTTGCATGTGTTTCTCCCAGTCTATCCATATTTGTAGTCCAGCTTTCAAGATGCAAATATCTCCATATTGTCCAGTTGACACTTGTTAAACTTTGTATGACAAGACCAGCATACTTCACCTTTACGCACCCAGACAACTGAGGCCTAATTATGCATGCCTGACAGGTCTGTAGTCACCATATACATTGAGGGGGACATGCCCCCCCCCAATTCTCAAAATGCCCCCCCCCCCCCCCCCCCCCCCCCCCCCCCCCCCCCCCAGTATATAACTGAAACTGAAAAACAACAACAAATTTTGTTTACTGCAAACAAAGTGGCAAATATTATCTTGGAGGACATCATTGCACTTGGTTCACTATTTTTCTGTTATCTTCGATGTAAATATTGCATGTTTATTTCAGATAAAACACATTTTTGACTTGTGAATGAGTCAATGGAATTTCTTGCAAAAATACTGGTAATCATGTCCGCCTGGCACAAAACACATGTTTTGGATAGCTGTGAAGTGACAGAATGTCCCAGCATCATAGTTCATATATTGCCAGATTTCAGAGAGTCTCCCCTCTTCATATATGGCAGAATATGTCATTTTCCAGCTTGTTGTGGTGAGATACATGTAAAAATTTAATCACACAGATTTGTTTTTTTTCATTGATATAAAACTTAACATAAAATACAGGCACATTGAAGGACATGGAATGATGGCAAATCTGGTTAGCCCACATTGTCCTGAAAAAAAACCAAGACATAGCATGTGTATGTAGCCTTTATAATGACTGTGATATGAGCTTAAAAGTAAAGGCAGTAAAAATACCCCAAAAATGCCTAGGGCCCATAGGGTTAATGAGTTTTTGTCAATGTGATTTGTGTTGCAAACAGTCTGGATTAGTGCAGAGATTGTTTAGTTGTGTGCAAAAATCTGTTTGTGAACACTATTAGCAAACTAGCACTAACACTTAGCTTTGGCGAAGCCAACCAATCAATGACCTAACTGCAAACAATCACAGCACTAAGTCAATGACAACATTAAATCACATACAAGTTAAACAGTCTTGCTTAGCCTGTAAAGCTGTGATAAAGCCATGCCCAGTTGTTATGTTACCGATCCTTGAGTGGATGAAAGAAAGAGTCACTTAGTGGTGTGCTGCTTTTTTAGCCGGCAGAAAAAGGTCGAAAAGAGCTGTGGTTCCAGATGCAGACTTTGTTGTGTCCTTGTTCCAAAAGTTCTGATCCGATAAAGACAGTCACACGGGGTCCATGCAGAGTTAGACGCTGGGTGCTAACTCACTTAGTTCCTTGTTGCTGGAAAACTAGCTGCAAACCTTGTGCTTGCACCTCTAACTTTCTGGTTCAGGTTAGAGAGTCTGTGATCAATTGCCCCACCTTTGATGGTTCAGGGCAAGGAGCAAAGGTCTGAGCATCTGGGCTGTTCCAGGCCCAGCAGGAAACAGGTGTGGGCTGCTCTGCAGATCCTGAATAAGAGAAAGATTTGTCTGAAGGGAGCAGACCTTCTACTGATGCCTGTGACATCAGAGTCACATGTCACTGTAAAAGTCCTGTCCAATCAAGTTTTGAGACTTGAATCTCACTGAGGTGTGAGATGACCTCCTGTGGAGATGAGTGTCAGTTGCTCTCTTTGTTTGTAGACAAAGAACATGCCGAGAGGAAAAGCCTGTCCAGTTCAGAGTTTAACAACTGACAAATCATCTGTGGTCCTGTGAATCCCAACGACGTCATTATCATTTATTGCCACCCTGCGACATCAAAGGAAAACATGGCAGGACAACAACTAAAGGAAGCGGAAGTCCAACTACAGTAGCTGTGAGGGTGGTGCATGTGTCCAACCACTACTGACATTCACCGGTGTTCACCTCCCATAAGATTGTAAGGTCAAACCCTTTTTTTTTCCTAAGCCCAACCACATGCATGTCTAGGCCAAATGTAACCACGCTCATTTGTTGCTGAAGGAAAAAAACAATCAATTTGCAGTATAACACAATTTACCTATAAACAGAGATGGGCAAAAATACATCAAAATGTATTTTGAAAATACCCCTCAAATAAATGTATCAAAATAAAATACAAAATACTGGTGCCAGAAAATGCATCAAAATAAAATACATGTATTTTGTATTTTCAAATCAAGAAAATTCTCTTTCTCTTTTTCTTTTTAGCAGCGACCTGCAGCTCTATTGGTAACTCTGTCGGTCGGTTGGTTGGTCATTCGGTTGGTCGGTCAGTCCACAAAGCTTTTCGTGAATAACTCAAAAAGTCCTTCCCCAAAATGCTCAAAATTTACATACTGCAACTAGAGACCATGAGTAACTATACCAGAGAGAATGCCCACGATTAGTCAATAGGTGGTGTTATACTAACCGATTCAAATCTTTTTGTGAATAACTCAAAATGTCCTTGACCAAAAATGCTCAGAATTTACATGCTTCAATTAGAGATCACAAGTAACTATGCCAGAAAGAACAACCATGATTCATCCATTAATAGATATTAGCAAATTTGGTGGCAGCTATTGCAAAGTTGTGCTTGTTTTCTTGCAATTTAGTATGACAATCTCCATCCATGTGAGCAGCATACCTGGCAAGTCTAGTCTAGTTGTGCTGTGAACTGTCCACCAACGGTATAGCTAAACAGCAGCAAGATACTATAGCTACTGTAGCTAGTTAACTTTTTTGCTGTCTAACTTGGAGCCTCCTGCTGCTGCTGTTATCATTAGTCATACTTCTACTGTTATTATACACATATGATTATTGTAACATATGTATACTATCAGATATTAATATATACTTTCAACATATTGTACCACAGTAGCCAGAACTATAATTATAATATTATTACTTTCATTAATGTTGTTGTAAACTACTGTCATTACGTCTGTCCTGCATCTCTCTCTGTCTCTCTCTCTCTCTCTCTCTCTTTCTGTCTCATTGCGTCATACGGATTACTGTTAATTTATGATGCTGATGCTGATGATCCCCGTTAAAGGGTTTTTTTTGGGGAGTTTTTCTTGCAAGGGTCCTAAGGACAGAAGGATGCCATATGCTGTAAAGCCCTGTGAGGCAAATTGTGATTTGTGATATTGGGCTTTATAAATAAAATTGATCGATTGATATTATCCATCCTCATTCAGCTTGATCTGAGTGCGGCCTGTGACACCATCTCACACACCATCCTCCTGGACAGACTTCATACTATTGGCATTACACATACACCCCTTGACTGGTTTAAATCTTACCTCTCTGGCCGCACTCAATTCATTCAACTGAAATCATTTACCTCGCACCCCCTCCCAGTCTCCACAGGTGTGCCCCAGGGCTGTGTCCTGGGACCCCTGCTATTTATCATCTTGATCACATTTTACGGAAAAACCACATTAATTTCCATTGCTACGCGGATGACACCCAGCTCTACATCTCCTCCAAACCTGATTCCACCCTCCCTCCCTCATTCCTTACTGATTGCCTTCATGAAATAAAGTCCTGGTTCACATGCAATTTCCTCAAATTAAACAGTGATAAAACTTAATATATATTACTAATCGACACTAAATTCACTCTAGCCAAAGCCCACAGTTTCACCATATCAATTGACAATTCTTCCATCCTCCCCTCCCCTCAGGTAAAAAGTCTGGGTGTCATCCTCGACAGCACACTTTCCTTCTCATCCCACATTAACAAAATAACCCGGTCAGCCTATTTTCATCTCCGCAACATCAACCGCCGACACCCCTCCCTCACACCTCACACCGCTGCCATACTGGTTCAGTCTTGTCACTTCTGGGTTGACTACTGAAACTCCCTCCTGTTTGGTCTTGCCCAGAAAATCCTCCATAAACTGCAGATGGTTCAGAATTCCACCGCCTGTATCATCATTAGGACCCCATCCACCTGTCATATCACACCCATCTTACAGCAGCTCCATTGGCTCCCCATCGACTACTGCATCCACTATAAGATTATACTTCTGAGCTACAAGGCCATCCACAACCTTGTTGTAAACTACTGTCATTACCGTCTGTCCTGCATCTCTCTCTGTCTCTGTCTCTCTCTCTGTCTCTCTCTCTTTCTGTCTCATTGTGTCATACGGATTACTGTTAATTTATTATGTTGATCTGTTCTGTAGGACATCTATTGCATGTCTGTCCGTCCTGGGAAAGGGATCCCTCCTCAGTTGCTCTTCCTGAGGTTTATACCATTTTTTCCCCCCGTTAAAGGTTTTTTTTTTGGGGGGGGGGGTCCTTATCCACTGTGAGGGTCCTAAGAACAGAGGGATATCGTATGCTGTAAAGCCCTGTGAGGCAAATTGTGATTTGTGATATTGGGCTTTATAAATAAAATTGATTGACAACCTCGCCCTTCCGTACCTCTTGACCTCCTTCCCATCACCATACCTGCTCGCACCCTCAGATCCTCCTCTTCTACTTACCTCACCTTCCCCTCCGTTTGCCTCACTACCATCGGGGGTAGAGTATTCAGCCTCTCTGCTACCCAACTCTGGAATGCACTCCCCCCTGACCTTCGAAATATGGATTCACTACCACACTTTATATCCAGCCTGAAAACTCACCTGTTCAGGCTATCCTTCTCTCTTTGAGTGGGTAGAGGTTTTGTTTATGTTTGTTTTGTTTGCTTTTTAAACTGATATTTGTTTGTTTGTTGTAAAACTTTTAATTATCTTGTACTTTGTATTTTATTGTATTTTACTTTGTATTTTACACTGTAAGGTGACCTTGAGTGTCATGAAAGGTGCTCAGAAATAAAATGTATTGTATTTATTATTATTATGTGTAGCCTATTATTTTTGTTCTTTGACTCGTGGAGAAAGTATTTTGAGTATTTTAAATACAAAATTACTCCACTCAAAAGTATTTTGTTACAAATTACATTTGCTTTTCGGCATCATCAAATACAAATTACAAAATACTCAAATGTAATTGAAATACGTATTTTAAATACAAGTTATAGAAATACTGTCCATCCCTGCGTATAAACATAGTGCGCTTATTTTTAAAGAGACTGTATGCAAACGGTACATTTCCTGTGAAAACTGAAGAGTATTTTGAAATTAGACAGCGCATGTAACAGGCTGAAGTTGACACGGTGTCCCAGAATGTCAATAACAAATGCACCAATGCACCCAGGGTATTTTGCACATAAAAATGGAAAGTCGGTAACACTTTCTATGAAGACCACATCTATAATGCATTATGAGTGCATTCATAATGCATTACTCAGAAACACACAAAATGCTTTCCAATGCACTATATCAACAGCCATAAAATATTATAGATGTGACTTAAAATGAATTATATGGACACATACTCATCTAAGCACACCTCAACAATCAACTATAGTAAGGACTCATAGCATGTTACAGTATAATAGTCCATGCAGTATTATAAGTCATCATAGTATGTGTTAAAGGACAACTTCTGTATTTTTAAACCTGGGCCCTATTTCTCCAAGTCAGACACAGAAAAGACGAGAGAATCCAGCCAATTTTCACAATAAAATAACAGCACGGGGAATGTGAGGAGAAAATACCGTGTTTATAATTTAAAATAACACAACAGTGCATAACCGAACACATTTTTCAATACCATAATCACTTCATTGCAATTTTAATTTTCTGTCACCGAGCCTACAGACATAACTACATAAATAAAATGGTCAGAACAATATGTTCTATACATTCAGTGTTTATCCACATGCTCAATACATGGACATTCAATGAGAAATTATCATCAACTTATTACGTTAAAAAACGATTGAAATATGGACTTACCCATATTTAAATGACCAGTTGAAGTGAAAAAATGAGTACTGACGGGAACAGATGATGGAGTCGAGCGCAGGAGAAATGCGCTGCCTGTGGTGTGGACAGTCAAGCGCATGGCACTAACGCGTCCGGTGTGCCCAGGCCGTTATGTCAACAATGCTACATGATGCAGATGAATGAGTTTCTCTGCAGTGTGAAAACGGCAGCCTCTTAAACCACTGACTGTGCACTCCGCCGCCAAGTGGGCAGGGGTGGTAATTGCAACCAGTCAAAATGACAGACGGCCTTCAGACTTTCTGGTCATTGCTGTAAAAAACCGGTCAATGACCGAGAATATCCAGTTAACGCAACCCCTGCGTCCCATATAAGTTTGCACTATAAAAGTGCTTTTATTTGCCACTGACCGGTTCAGATCGCCAGTGCTATGAGTGCTATGAGTGGAGTCAGCTGTCAGTCAGTGTTGGAGCAGAGAGGGGGAGGGCTGCCCCGCTGGGAACTGTAAGTGAGTATGTGTGTATTAAGTGTATGTGTTATGCTACAAGAGTCAGAGGACGGAGTCTTTTATGTGCTACCCCCTGGAGTGTTACCGGAATTTTTGGAGTGCTCAGATAAACGAAAGAACAGAATGTTGCGCAACACCCCGTACAGCTTTGGCTGCCTTTGTCAGATGGCGAGATGCTGAAGTTGTGGCTAGTTGTGCTACAAATGGATGCTAACACTCCTGTCCAGACACTACACCTTGCAGACCATGGGGTCTGCAGTGCTCACTTCTCCCAAGATGACTACTGCCAGCTGAAGAAGAGAAGACATCCAATCCCGAAACACCTCCTCCTCTGCCCCACGGCTGCCCCACGAGTAGAGGGAGCTACAGATACAGTGGAGCAAAGCTTGTGACATCACACAGCCCAGAGGTAAGGAAAAGGCTAGTATGCTATTTACAGAGATAGCACTGGCGATCTGAACCGGTCAGTGGTGAAAAAAAAAAGCACTTTTAATGCGCAAACTTATATGGGGCGCATTTGCCCCCATTACCATTTTAGCTCGTTTTGTGGCTCCAGCTGCATCTGCCTTCCTCAATACTGAACCAATTTTAGAACGCGTTATACCTATGAATCCTACGCACACATACACATGGGGAAATAGGGCCCTGGTTGAAAAATACCTTAGTTGTCCTTTAAGTAAAGTAACTTATATATTGATGCATCTATAATAATACATGCTTCATCATAATGTTTCATTGTAGGTGCTAAGTAAAGTGTGATACATTTGGAGGCATTCAAAAGAATCTATGTTGCATCATGAGTGATTAAGAGGCCAGAGTGCAGAGAACTGAAAGACAAATTTGTCTGCTTTAGAAATGGAGCCTTAAAAGGTATAAAACCTACATGACATGTTCAAAGGAAGAAAAAGACAAAATTAATCTTGTCAAGCTTTATTCAAATACATCACGGGGATGAAAACAACTTTGATATTGGCACAAACAATGATCAACAACTGTGCAGAAACAAAAGTGTTCAGTACTGCCAGTATTACTGCTTACTTTAAAAACACAGCAACACTTCAAAAATAAAATGTCTTTCAAAGATCAGATAGATAAGATAAATCTTTTTTGTCATTGTACAGACATACTCGTATGACAATTGGGATACTGTCCACTTTGATGCAAAAGAAGGCATATAAAAAACAAGATAAAATTAAAGCTGCAAGCAGCGATGAACGGGACCTCACACACCTCACGATCGCGTTGTAGTTTCCTAAAATGTCCATGAAAAATCCCTGTGATGTAAAAAATACATACTAAGCAATCTTTTGTGTGACACTGATGCACGGAGCGGAGTCCGCAAAGTCGTAAAATCTGAGCTTTGCATGCACAGGGCTTGCGGACATCCGCTTTTAGTCCAGGCGGACCTCCACGGAGTTCGCTCCACATACATTCCGCCCAAGTACAGGCTGTAAAATGACATATGCAGTCCGGTCAGACTCAAAAAAACAAAAAACAAAAACGGGTCAAAGACAGAGTACCGAACCGAATTGGTATTACCAAGAACCGACCTAACCCTAGTGCTGGAATGACATATTTCACATGTTGTATCACTTCCTCTTTCCACTAGAGGGAGTTGGAGAGCGCACTAATTATACATCATGTTTCTATACATCAAATACACACCACAGCATGTAACTTTCAGGTAAATCCAAAGATAGGTGTTTGATGAGACCTGTTGCCTGTCACCACTAGGTGGCACTATGAGTATGCTGGAGCTATAAACTACTTCCTGTTTAGTGGCGAGACCCCTAACTTTGACGGCATCCCACGGTCACACGCATTGACGAAAACTCAAGCTTTTGGTAAATTTTCATCTTCAAGGTCGTGTTGGGTTTACAGCATGCCTCCAAGAGGCTTTTTTTAGGTCCTGGAGTGTTACATAAGCCTGCCAAGTTTCATACATGTAGGTTAAACTGGCTTCAGGGGCTGTTTCCTCAAAATTTTGTAGGGGGCGCTACTGAGCCGTTTTTTGGAACCACAGCATGCGACCTTTGAAATATCAAATTTTTCTCCAGTCCTGATATATCTGCAGAGTTTTCAGGTATGTTAAGGCTCCCAAAAAGGCATTTAATTTGGAGGAATAATCATAATTAAAGCTGCATGCAGCTGAGATCGGGCCCTCGCTCCCCCATGCAACCGTGGGGGCTTGAGGGACATGGGGGCTGTGGCACGCAGCGAGAAGGGACAAAAAACCTGTCAGGAGCAAAAAAACGCAATGTTTCGTTCATCCACTAGGTGGCGCTACGAGCGTAACCACATGTGGCCAGGTGCGTTCAGGGGTGGACCCTCATCACACGTGACATTTCGAGCAAATCGAACAATGGATGAAGGACTCATACCAAGTTGATGTTCCATGGCGAAGGATGAAAAGTCACCACAGCGGCAGTCTGCAACATGACAGGACATGTGTGTCACTTTGGAGATTCATCAACTTGATCATCATGTGGCCACAAAATGTAGTTGATCAGGTCAGGAGCTTGAGGTTGGTGTTTGTCAGTGTAAAAGATGGCATTTCCTGTTTCCACAAGGGGGGCGCCATGAGCAAGATTGCTTATGAGTATACGGAGGCATTGAGGGCAGGGCTCTTATCATATACAGAAATTCTGAAGCAGTTTGGATGAATTATGTGGGAGAGAGAGCTGCTTGAATATGCACATCGATGGATCAAAAATGGCAGCACCATAGCAGCCACGCCCTTTGACCTACAGACATACAGAGCACAACTTTTGATCAGCATGGTGTCTGGATGATCTGTAAAAAATCTGAAGTCGATTGGATGAAATCCCTAGGACTAATTTGTTAAAATACAACATGTGGAAATCACGCCAAAATGACAAGTCAAAATAAAAATGGGTGACTTCCTGTTTGGAGTAGACCATTGGTGGCAAAGACTTTTATGTACGTCCGGACAACATACACATGTGTACCAATTTTCATGTTCAAACTCCCAAAAAAAAAACGATGGGGAGGGGTTTTTGAAAAATTCAAGGGTCGCGATACAGGCATTTTGTATCCCCCCATGGGTGATGCCCCTATCAGATGCAAGAGCTCGCCATTCTTGACCTGTGTATCAAATTTCATGAGGATATGAGGTCGTTGAAGCCATCAAAATGCCAAACATATTTAGTGGCGAGGGATCGATAGTCGCCACGCTACCATATGGACACCATTAGATGTAGCTTCACAGTGTTCATAAGGTAGCTTCACCAACTTGTTCTGCATGCATTAGAAGTGGAATGAAGTTGATGCGGTCAAGTTTGTGGCATTAGTACATGTTAAAGTAAAAACTGGTCACTTCCTGTTACCACCGGGGGGGGCGCTATGAGTAAGGTGGGATATTAACATATTGGGGCATTCGGGGCGGAACCATCATCATGTCCAGCAAGTCTGAGGCTGCTGAGATCAAGTATGTGGGTGGGAGAGCCGTTCGAAATTCGATGGGAAGAAAGCGAAAATTCACCAAAATTTGTCACCCCCTAGTGGCCACGCCCCTTGAAAGCTTTTAATAACTTTTGATCAGCATGTTGTCAGGATGATCTGTACCAACTTTGAAGTTGATCAGACGAAATCCCTAGGAGGAGTTCGTTCAAATTTAAGTTGTGGAAATCGTTGTAACAACAAAATTCAAAACAACGATGATATTACCATGACGTTAATAGACTTTTTTGTGCATCTGGGTATGATACATGTGCGTACCAAATTTCGTTTGCCTACAACAAACTAACCCCAATGGGGAGGTGTTTTCAAAAATTTCTACGGGGCGCTATTTCAGCATTTCGCATCGACCATGTGCAACTGCCCAAAAATATCAAATTCGGATGTGGCTGGACGAATGTGGAAAGTAAGAAGCATTTTGAAATTTGGGAAAGGGGCGAAATAGGGACACATATTCGGGTAAAGAATAAAAAAAAAATAATTATAATAATAAACAGCACAATTTCAGTAGGGTCCTCACTCAGGCCCTAATTAAAGCTGCAAGCAGCGATGAACGGGCCCTCGCACCTTCACGCAACTCGGGGGAGCTGACAGGACGCCTTCTGACACATTAGTTTATTTCTGTCAAAGTTAGACATTGCATGCAGGACTGACTTGGCATATCCCTGATCCAGTGCTGGACACATTTTGTATCACTTCCTCTTTCCACTAGAGGGAGTTGGAGAGCACAGTAATTATACATCATGTTCTTGTACATCAAATATACACCACAGCGTTTAACTTTCAGATAAATCAAAAGATAAGTGTTGTAAGAGACCTACTTCCTGTCACCACAAGCTAACACTATGAGTATAAGGAAATATGGTCATATAAATGTTTTCAGGGCAGAACTAATATGAATCATCTGAAGTTTGATGGAGATCAGAACATTTACAGCAACAATATAACAATTTCATGTTTCACGGCAAGACCTCAAAGTAAACCCTCTGCAGCGCACATAGACACTCATGATAGGTCATGTTTGTGTACATCAAATATAGACCACAGCACTGAAATTTCAGGTGAATCCAAAGATAAGTGTCTGGTAAGAAGTACTTTCTTTCGCCACTAGGTGGCGCTATGACTGTCACGGAATATTGTCTTATAAATGTGTTCAGGGTGGAACAAATATGAATCATGTCAATTTTGGTGGACAACTGACCATTTACTCCAAATTTATAGCAATTTCTTGTTTCATAGTGAGACATCAAAAGTAAACCCTCTGCAGCACGCATAGACACTAATGATATGTCACGTTTGTGTACATCAAATACACACCACAGCACTGAAATTTCAGGTGAATCCAAAGATAAGTGTCTGATAAGAAGTACTTCATTTCACCACTAAGTGGCGCTATGACTATCACAGAATATTGTCATATAAATGTATTCAGGGTGGAACAAATATGAATCATGTCAAGTTTGGTGGACAACGGACGATTTACTCCAAATTTATAGCAATTTCCTGTTTCATGGCAAGACATCAAAATTAAACGCTCTGCAGCACACGTAGACACTAATGATGTGTCACGTTTGTGAACATCAAATATAGACCACAACACTGAAATTTCAAAGATAAGTGTCTGATAAGAAGTACTTCCTTTCGACACTAGGTTGCGCTATGATTATCTAGGTGGCGCTATGATTATCAGGAAATATGGTAATGAGAATGTGTTCAGGGCGGAACTAATATGAATCATGTTAAGTTTGGTGGAGGTTGGACCATTTATGCCAAAGCTACAGCAATTTCGTTTTTCATGGCGAGACCTCAAGATTCAACGCTCGGCAGCGGGCGCATCGTTCAACATTGGGCAAATCCTGTGACAACTTTTGGTCACAACATAGTCACGCTTACATACAAGTTTGGAGCCAATCTGATCAAATCTGTCGGACAAGTTTGTTAATTTACAAGCCCTGGAAATGGGCAAAAATGCACAAAACTGGCAAAAGTCAATTCAAAATGGCAGACTTCCTGTAGGGTTTGGAGCATGGCTCCAAGAGGCTTTTTTTTGTACGTAATAGAGTGTTACAGGTGCCTATCAAGTTTCATACACGCAGGTCAAAGCAGCTTTGGGGGCTGCTTAATTGAAATATTCTAGAGGGCGCTGTTGAGCCATCTTGGTACATCAAAGCACAAAAATCACATCAGACAACAGGACTTGCGACCTGTGATGTGTATACCAGGTTTGGTGAGTTTTGAAGCATCCTTTGTCCCTTCAAAACAACATCGCGTTTGATTGCGAACAAGGCGGTGCCACGATGACAGCGTTTGATGAAAACTGAAAAGCTTCCTTTGTTTTTTTTTTTTTAATTTTGCAATATGACATTACATTGACATTACAGGACAGGCAAACCAAGTGTGAACAACAAACAACAACAACATTTGTGGTTTTGTGTATGCGTGCGTGTGTGTGTGTGTGTGATTTGAGAGTAAGAAACACGGTATTATATACATATATATATATATATATATATATATATACATATAATATTAATAATAATAATAATAATATATATTATAATTGTAATTAATAAATAATAAAATGAAAAGAAAGTAGAAGCAAAAAAGCAAAACAGAAATACCATAATGCAAACTTATAGTTTTTGCAATAATAATAGTAAGAATAATATCAATAATAATAATATTCAATATTAATAAAGATGATGAGTAACAATAATAATAATATGGACAGAGGGTGGAGAAAGAGGGGAGGTCTTTAAATTTATGGGGTGCCTCAGGTCCCTGCCCACCCGCACGGGATCAGCCTGCAGCCCACAACACCCCTGGACCCCCCTCTCCACTCCCGCGTGCCCTGGACTGTATGTGGCACAACACCTTACCTTATGTCTAGATGTATATATAGTCTGTATTATTATTATTATTATTTTTATATATATTTGAGATAGTTTTTTAAGAAGTGTGTGTGCTTTCTAATGTGGTGCATTAAAAACGAGGAGAGGGGTTGTCATGAACTGTAATCTGATTTGATTGTGTCCCCTTTCCTCTTCCAAAACTAGTGTGATGTGCATTAAAAAATAAAAAATAAAATAAAGTGATGTGCCACCTGAAAACAGTCCAGGGCAGAGAATTAGGGGAGGGGGGAGGGGGACGGCCGGGAGGGGCAAGGAGGTCACAGGCCATGGCCCAACAAGCGTGACACAGCAGGGACCCGAGTATATAAAAAAATAAATAAGTATAAATAATAATAGAACATGACAACGACAATAATGTTAATCACAATAGTTATAGTAGTAATGATGGTTGATCAATTACCCCCCCCCCCAAAAAAAAAACAATCATAACAACCGTAAATAATATTAATATCATCTTAAAACAGAATAATAGTGTCAAAAAGAGTACCATGAGAAAAAAAAAAGAAACAAAATAAATAAATAAATACATAAATAGATAAATAAGAAGGGAAATTTATTGCACTTCTACCTATATGTTTATATGTGTTTTGTTTGTCAGAGTAAGGGGTGTGTATGGTAAAAATAGATAAATAAATGAATAAATTGCACCAAATAAATAAGTAAACAAACAAAGAAATTACATCATTTATTTGTTATTTAGTAATTATGTAGTATGTTTTTTGGTGCTCAGGCAGAGAACCAGAATTAAATTAACAAGAAAAAAAAAAACAATATATAAATAGTGATCACGATAACAAGGAGCTGTAATGATTGATGTGGTAGTAGCTTGTTGTAGGTGATAATTGTAAGAAAATGATGAATGGTTGCCAGATATTGTCATGATTATTGTCAGAGGAGTTTGTATTTTCTAGGGAGATATAGTCTATAATAACAGTTTAAATAGTATATATGTGTCCAGTGGATATTGGTCATCAGGCAAAAGAAGAAAGATAAAAATAAATAAATATATGAATAGGTAGTAATTATTAAGGATGGGAATGGAGGTGTCAGAGAACTGAGGCAGTTGATGTGACTGCTTTTTGGCAGATTATGATTGTAAAAAAGTGATGAATGATTGCCAGGTAGGGTTATGATTATTGTCAAGGGAGTTTGTATTTTCTAAGGAGATGTAGTCTGTGAGCAGGTTTTTCCAGTGTATGATGTGTATGGAGTTCCGAGACTTCCAGTTCATGAGGATAGTTTTCCTGGCAAAAGTCAGCGCCACTAGAAGTGAACGGGTGTGTGTTCTGTCAAGTTTTAATGTGGATAGGTCTCCTAATAAACAGAGGGAAGGGGAAAGTGGGATGTGGCAGCCCATGATCTGGGATAATGTTTCTGTAATGTTTCTCCAGAAGTGGTGAACAGGTGTGCAGTGCCAGATTACATGAATGTAGGTATTAGTGCAGTTTAGTGAGCAGTGTGAACAGTTTCCATGAGATGAGAAGCCCATTTTTTGCATTTTGTGTCCCGTCAGATGAGTTCTATGGAGGATTTTGTATTGTATGAGTTGTAAATTGGCATTTGTTGTCATGAAGAAAATATTCTGGCAGATTTGGGGCCAGAAGTCGGCATCAGGAGCAATGGAGAGATCAGTTTCCCATTTTTTTGAAGGTATGGAGGGTGACATATCAGCCTGTGATAATAATTTGTATATTTTAGATAAAAGTTTTTTTGGAGAAGAGATGTTAATGAATGTAGAGGCTGAAGGGGGAAGGTCTAAGTTTATATTCTTGTTTTTCATTGTTGATTGGATGGATGATGAAGCCTGTAGATATTGTAGAAACTGATGGCTCCTGATGCTGAACTTCTGGACCAGGAGGGGAAATGAAACCAGGATGTTATTATTGAAAATGTGTTTGAGGTGAGTAATCCCTTTATGCTGAAGTATAGTGATTGTTTATTGCTGATAAAGTCTGGGTTGTGCCAGATCGGGGTGAAAAGTGAAGGTGCCAGAGTGGAGTTAGTAATGTTGTAGAATTTTCACCAGGTTGTCAGGGCCAAAGATATTGTAGGGATTTTGAAACAGGTGTGTTTTTTGATAGTTTGACTAAGGAATGGTAAATCTGAAATAGTGACGTCTTTGCTAACTGTTTATTCTATGTCTAACCAAGTGTTATCTGACTGAGTGGGGTGGGTCCATTTGTAGATGTATTGAAGTTGATTTGCTAGTGAGTAATAATGAAAATTTGGAGCATTGAGTCTGCCTAATCTTTTTGATTTTTGAAGAGTGGCCAGTTTAATTCGTGGGGGTTTATTTTTCCAATAAAATTTGTTGATAGATGAATCGAGGGAATGAAACCAAGTAAGAGGTGGATGAGTGGGGATCATTGAGAGGAGATAATTGATTTTGGGGAGGACTGTCACTTTAACTGTTGCTATTCTGCCTAGAATGGATAGTGGGAAGTTCATCCATCGTTGGAGATCGTCATGAATTGGTTTTTGTAGTGGAGTGAAATTCAGGTCGATCAATTCTGACAGCCTGGAGAAAATGTGGATGCCTAAATAAGTGATGTGACTTGTGCAGAAGGGGATGGGTGTTGTAAGGGCTGCCACATCCAGACTGTTGGTGTTTAATGGGAGTATGGGGGATTTGTTCCAGTTTATTGAGTAGTCAGAGAGAAGGGAGAATGATTTGATGACTCTGATTACTTCTTGTAGTGATGATTGTGGATTTTCAATAAAAAGTAATATATCATCTGCATAGAGGCTGATTTTATGGTGCATGTCGGGGGTTTGGATTCCTGTAATGAGGAGGTTCTGACGGATAGCTGCTGCTAGGGGTTCAATGAACATGGTGAACAGAGAGGGAGAGAGTGGGCAACCTTGCCTGGTCCCCCTGTGAAGAGTGAAGCTTTGTGAGGTTTGTCCATTAGTAATAACTGTGGCTGTAGGTTAGGTGTAAAGTATTCTAATCCAGTTAATAAATGATTCCCCAAAGCCAAAACTGTGTAGGGTGTGGATGAGGAATGACAAGTTAACTCTGTCGAAGGCTTTTTCTGCATTTAAGGTGGCTATGATTGAATTATGGTTATGTGTGGCTGAGTGGTGCATTATATTGAATAGTCTGCGTTTGTTATTGGATGAGTTTCTTCTTTTGATAAATTCTGTTTGGTCCGGGTGAATAATGGATGGAATTTTTTTTTCTAATCTGTGGGAGAGTGCTTTGGTGATAATTTTTATGTCGACGTTGAGGAGTGAAATGGGACAGTAACTTGAAGGCAGGATGGGGTCGTTGTTTGGTTTGAGAAGGAGTGAGATGGATGCTGTATTCATGTTGGGTGGAAGTCTGGAGTTTTGTTGTATTTCGGTTAAAATTCTATGGAAAAGTGGAGCTAAGATGGACCAGAAGTGTTTGTAGAACTCAGCAGGGAAGCCATCAGAACCAGGTGCTTTATTGTTAGGCATTCTATTGAGGGCAGATTGGATTTCTTCAGTTAATAGGGGTGTGTCTAATGTGTTTTTTTGTTCAGGGGAGAGTTGGGGTAAGTTGAGGCTGGTGAGAAATTATCTGATGTCTTCTTCCTTAGGGTTATTATCTGAGGAGTACAGGTTGGCATAAAATTCTCTGAATATTTGATTTATTTCGTCAGGTAAGTTTGCTGACATCCCTGCTGAGTTCCTGATGGTGGAGATTGTGGATTTTTCCTTATTTCTTTTGATTTGGTTTGCAAGATATTTACCGGATTTGTTATTGTGATGAAAGTTTTCTTGTCGGAGTCTGCTGATCATGAAGATAGTTTTCTTGTTCAGGTTTTCATTTGTTTCTAGTTTATATTGTCTTAATTTCCTCCCGTTTTCTTCTGTTGGGTTAGTTGCATTGACAGTTTCTAGCTGTTTGATTTCTTCTTGTAATTCAGATTCTTGTTTGTTTTCTTTCTTTTTCTTATAGGCTGAATATGAAATGATAATTCCTCTGATGACGGCTTTACCTGTTTCCCATAGAAGTGTAGGGGATGGCTTTGGGGAATCATTTATTTCCAGGAAGGATGCCCACTCTCTTTTGATGAGGTTGTTAAATTCGGATCTTTCAGGAGGGATGTGTTAAAGCGCCATCTGGTGACTGGTTTGTGTGGTCTTGGTGGGTTCCATTTGAATGATACTGGGGCATGGTCACTGATGATGATGGGATGGATTTGATGATCAAAATATTTGGAATGATTGAATTACTGGTAAGGAAGACATCGATGCGTGAATATGAATGATGAACTGATGAAAAAAAAGAATTCTCTTACAGTTGGGTGTTGTAGGCGCCAACTGTCGCCAAGACCAAAATCACTCATGAACTGGATTATTGTTTGTGTGGATTGCCAGGTGCGTGCATTGCTTGATGTGTTGGATCTGTCTATTGATGGGTTTATTACTGTATTAAAGTTGCCGCCGATTATTATTGGGGAGTCAGAAAAGTTGGATATGGATGTTTGGGCCATATAGATTACCAGTTGTCAGTGGGCTATTGTTGATTGATATGTTAATGATGATAAAACGTCCTTCTGGGTCTGTGATGGTGGTGTTATGGATAAATGATATTGAAAAACTCCTCTTTGTTTTTTATTGAAATGTGATGAAAATGAGTGAGTAAACTGAGATCATTGTAATTTGATGTCTGATTCTGAGAGATGTGTTTCCTGTAGTAAACAAATATCTGCATGGAGTGAGGTGAGATGATGAAATACTTTACTTTTCTTAGCCTGAGTACCAATGCCACGGATATTCCAAGAAACAAATTTTATTGCTGACATGTTGGCTGACTGTTATCAAAAAGAGAGGGATTCATTATCCTGAGTGAGTGAGTGTGTGTGTGTGCGTGAGTGAATGTGGACATATGCAAGTGTGTGTGTAGGTGTGTGTGTCCGAGTGTGTATGGGTCTGTGAGGGAGTGGCTTGCAGGGCTAGACTTGTGAATACAAAACAAAAAGGGACATATACAGTAAGGTTTACCCACAAAAGAACAGAAAACGAAAAACACAAACACTTAACAACAAAGAACATAGAGAGAGTTACATATGAGAGCACATACTGTGCGGAGCGAGACGTTGGTGTGTGACCGTTTATGATTGAAAAGCTTCATTTTTAAGAATCATCAAGGTCTAAGGACTTAGACCAGCAAGTTTGAGGTGGGTCTGATTAACCTGCTAGAAGAGGGACATCAAAGAATGTATAAAGTAGCTTTCTGTTGCCAGTAGGTGGCGCTATGGCCATGATTCAACATTCCTCTGTAGATGTGTTCAGGGCTGGACTGTCATCATATGTGTGAAGTTTTGGCAAGATATTCCCACGTGGAGTCAAGTTACAGCAACGTTTATCATCGCGGCGAAACATCAAAGTTCACTGCCAGGCCGTGGCCAAGCCCTTAAACGGAAACTCACAGTTTCCACAATAAAGCATCATCAACGTCTTATGACTTTTTTCACCAAGTTTGAGATGGATCTGGTCAATTTTGTAGGAGATGTACATTAAAGTCTAAAACATGACATTGCCCATTGCCAGTAGGGGGCGCTATGTTTATCTCTGATTATTGACATGTAGATGTGTTCAGGGCGGGACTGTCATCAATCCTGTTAAGTTTGGCCAAAATTGGACAATATATGCTGCAGTCATAAACTACTTCCTGTTTAGTGGCGAGACCCCTATCTTTGACGCCATCCAACGGTCACATGCATTGACGAAAACTCAAGCTGTTGATAACTTTTCATCTTCAAGGTCTTGGGATAGGACAGACCAAGGTTTAAAGTCGATCAGATGAAATCTCTAGGATTACTTCGTTCATTTATGACCCCTGGAAATGGCCAAAAATGCACCAAAATTGCACAGTAAATTCAAAATGACACACTTCCTGTTGGGTTTAGAGCATGCCTGCAAGAGCCTTTTTGTAGGTCCTGGAGTGTTATAAGCGTGCTGAGTTTCATACACGTAGGTTAAACTGGCTTCAGGGGCTTTTTCCTCAAACTTTTGTAGGGGGTGCTACTGAGCCATTTTTTGGAACCCACGCACTAGACCCTTAAAATATCAAATTTTTCACCAGTTCTGAGATGTGTGCAAAGCTTCATGAGTTTTCGGGTATGTTAAGCCTCCCAAAAAGGCAATTCATTAGGAGGAATAATAATAATAATAATGATAATAATGATAATTAAAGCTGCAAGCAGCATTGAACGGGCCCTCGCAGTCCGACGCATCACTGAGAGCGAGCGAGTGCCCACCCCCGCGATTGCTGAGCGAAGGTCACGTTGCTTTAGTCTGTCGGACGTCGTCTGTCACGTAAGGCCCGCTTCCTGCTGGAATAACACATTTCACATTTTGTATCACTTCCTCTTTCCTCTAGAGGGATTTGGAGAGCGCACTAATTTCCATCATGTTTTTATACATCAAATATACACCACAGCATTTAACTTTCACATAAATCAAAAGATAAGTGTTTGACACCTACTTCCTGTCACCACTAGGTAGCACTATGAGTATCAGGAAAAATGGTCATATAAATGTTTTCAGGGCAGGACTAATATGAATCATCTGAAGTTTGATGGAGATCAGAACATTTACGGCATAAATATAGCAATTTCCTGTTTCATGGTGAGACATCAAAAGTAAACCCTCTGCAGCGTGCTTAGACACTAATGATATGTCACGTTTGTGTATATCAAATATAGACCACAGCACTGAAATTTCAGGTGAATCCAAAGATAAGTGTCTGATAAGAAGTACTTCCTTTCACCACTAGGTGTCGCTATGACTATCATGGAATTTTGTCATATAAATGTGTTCAGGGTGGGACAAATATGAATCATGTCAAGTTTGGTGGACAACAGACCATTTTTTTGCCAGTAGGGGGCGCTATGTTTATCTCTCATTATTGACATATAGATGTGTTCAGGGCGGGACTGTCATCAGTCCTGTGAAGTTTGGCCAAAATTGGACCATGTATGCTGGAGTTATAAACTACTTCCTGTTTAGTGGCGAGACCCCTAACTTTGACGTCATCCCACGGTCACACACATTGATGAAAACTCAAGCGTTTGATCACTTTTCATCTTCAAGGTCTTGGGATGGGACAGACCAAGGTTCGAAGTCAATTGGATGAAATCTCTAGAACTAGTTCGTTCATTTATGACCCCTGGAAATGGCCAAAAATGCACCAAAATTGGCTGACTTCCTGTTGGGTTTAGAGCATGCCTCCAAGAGGCTTTTTTGTACGTCTCTGGGTGTTACATAAGCCTGCCGGGTTTCATACATGTAGGTTAAACTAGCTTCAGGGGCTGTTTCCTCAAACTTTTGTAGGGGGCGCTACTGAGCCAGTTTTTGGAACCCGCATCCGAGACCCTTACAATATCAAAATTTTCACCAGTTCTGAGATGTGTGCAAAGTTTCATGAGTTTTCGGGTATGTTAAGCCTCCCAAAAAGGCAATCCATTTGGAGAAATAATAATAATAATAATAATAATAATAATAATAATAATAATGAAATCTATGCAGCTGACAAACAAAACTCAAAGGCATGTTTTGGTGTTGGCTGGTTGTTTAATATTTATATTATATGTGTTTCATTCTAACTCAAGGCTGTAATGTTAAATAATGAAAATTCGCTGCGACAAAACAGATCCCCCATTCGCCAGTAGGTAGCGCAGTGAGTGTGAATCTTGATTAACACCTAGTTGTCCTCTAGACACATAGCCAAGTGGTCATTTGAAATGTTAGGTCTATTGGAGTAAGCATGTGTAAGTTACAACAACTTCCTGTGTAATGGCAAATAATCGAAATTCTCTGTGTCTCAATGGCCGGGCTGATTTGCATGTAGATGTTATCCAGACATGTCACAGAGTAATCCTGTGAAATTTGAAGCTGATTGGACAAAGTATGTGGGAAGTAGTACTTCAAAGTCTAAAACTTGTCATTTCCTATCACCAGCAGGGGGTGTTTTGAGAAAGAGGGAATTTTTTAATGTTGCCGTGTTGAAGGCGGGACTACGATCATACCCAGCAAGTTTGGTGCCGATCGGACCTATCACGCCCAAGTTATAGCACTTTCGTTTTTCATGGCGAGGCATCAAACTTTGCCGCGCCGCCATGGTAACGCCTTACGAGATACGCGCAATCTTTTAATAACTTTTAATCATCAAATGGTCTAGTTGCAGCATGCCAAATTTGAAGCCGATCCAATGAACCATGTAGGAGGAGATAGCTCAGAGAGAACACTTGCAAATCGCCAAAATCAGAATATTCAATTCAAAATGGCTGACTTCCTGTTTGTTTTTTTAAAACGTCCAACTGCGCATTTTCGTGTGTCTTGGGATGATACACGACCCCTCCGAATTTAGGGGGATTTGGTAAAACGGGCTGCCTGTGGGAGCCGATTGAAATTTTCTAGGGGGCGCCATTTCGCCATTTTGCGACTGGCATCGTTGAGATTTTGCGTACACCTAAATTTTCGCCAAGACGAATGTGCATGTCAAATTTGGTGAGTTTTTGAATATGGCAAAGCCCCCAAAAATGCAATCAAAGATGCGGAAAAAAAAAAAAATAATAATAATCCTAAGGAATACAATAGGGTCCTCGCACCGTTTCGGTGCTCGGGCCCTAATAATAATCCTAAGGAATAAAATAGGGTCCTCGCACCGTTTCGGTGCTCGGGCCCTAATAATCCTAAGGAATACAATAGGGTCCTCGCACCGTTTTGGTGCTCGGGCCCTAATAATAATAATAATAATAAAAATCCTTGCATTTCAATGGGGTCCTCGCACCACTAGGTGCTCGGGCCGTAATAATAATAAAAACTCCTTGCATTTCAATGGGGTCCTTGCACCACTAGGTGCTTGGGCCCTAATAAAAATAATAATAAAAAATCCTAGCATTTCAATGGGGTCCTCGCACCACTAGGTGCTTGGGCCCTAATAATCCTAAGGAATACAATAGGGTCCTCGCACCGTTTTGGTGCTCGGGCCCTAATAACAATAATAATAATAAAAATCCTTGCATTTCAATGGGGTCCTCGCACCACTAGGTGCTCGGGCCGTAATAATAATAAAAACTCCTTGCATTTCAATGGGGTCCTTGCACCACTAGGTGCTTGGGCCCTAATAAAAATAATAATAAAAAATCCTAGCATTTCAATGGGGTCCTCGCACCACTAGGTGCTTGGGCCCTAATAAAAATAATAATAAAAAATCCTAGCATTTCAATGGGGTCCTCGCACCGCTAGCTGCTCGGGCCGTAATAATAATAAAAAGTCCTTGCATTTCAATAGGGTCCTCACACTTCTACGTGCTTGGGCCCTCATAAAAAATCCTTGCATTTCAATGGGGTCCTCGCACCGCTAGGTGCTGGGGCCCTAATAATAAAAACTCCTTGCATTTCAATAGGGTCCTCGCACCGCTAGCTACTCAGGCCGTAATAATAATAAAAAATCCTTGTATTTCAATAGGGTCCTCGCACCGCTAGGTGCTCGGGCCCTAATAATAAAAAAATCCTTGCATTTCAATAGGGTCCTCGCACTGCTAGGTGCTCGGGCCCTAATAAAAAATCCTTGCATTTTAATAGGGTCCTCACACCGCTAGGTGCTCGGGCCCTAATAATAAAAAATCCTTGCATTTCAATAGGGTCCTTGCACCACTAGGTGCTTGGGCCGTAATAATAATAAAAAATCCTTGCATTTCAATAGTGTCCTCGCACCGCTAGGTGCTCGGGCCCTAATTAAACTGCAAGCAGCGATGAACAGGCCCTCACACCTTCACGCAACTCGGGGGAGCTGGCAGGACGCCTTCTGATGCATCATTTCTGTCACGCGTTCATTTCTGTCAAAGTTAGATATTGCATGCAGGAGTGACTCCGCATATCCTTGATACAGTGCTGGAATGACATATTTCACATTTTGTGTCACTCTTTCCACTTGAGGGAGTTGGAGAGAGCGCAAATTATACATCATGTTTTTGTACATCAAATATACACCACAGCATGTAACTTTCAGATAAATCGAAAGATAAGTGTTCGATGACACCTACTTCCTGTTGCCGCTTGGTGGGTCTTTGAGTATCAGGCAAAATGGTAATGAAAATGTGTTCAGGGTGGGACAAATATGAACCATGTGAAGTTTGGTGGACAACGGACCATTTACTCCAAATTTACAGCATTTTCCTGTTTCATAGCGAGACATCAAGAGTAAACCCTCTGCAGCACACATAGACACGAATGATATGTCATGTTTGTGTACATCAAATGCACACCACAGCACTGAAATTTCAGGTAAATCCAAAGATAAGTGTCTGGTAAGAAGTACTTCCTTTCACCACTAGGTGGCGCTATGACTATCACGGAATATTGTCATATAAATGCGCTCGGGCCCTAATAAACAGCACGATTACAATAGGGTCCTCACGGGCGACTTCATCGTCGCTCGGGCCCTAATATTAATAATAATAAACAGCACAATTTCAATAAGGTCCTCGGACGACTTTGTCCTCGCTCAGGCCCAAATAATAATGATTCAAAAAACAATAGGGACCTCGCAGGTCGAGACCTGCTTGGGTCTTGACTTTGTTGTTGCTCGGGCCCTAATTAAAGCTGCAAGCAGCTGTGATCAGGCCCTCGCTCTCCCATGTAACCGCTGGGACCTGAGACATGCATGGGCTGTGGCGCGCAGCGTGAATGGAGAAAAGACCTGGCAGGAGCAAAAAACCAGTGTTTTGTTCATCCACCAGGTGGCGCTATGAGTGTAACCAGATGTGGGCAGGTGCGTTCAGGGGTGGACCATCATCACACGTGAAGTTTCAAGCAAATCAGACAATGTCAATGTATAATAGGGCATTTCCTGTTTCCACAAGGGGGCAGCATGAGCAAGATTGCCTACGAGCATATGGAGGCGTTGAGGCCGGGGCTCTTATCATGTACAGAAATTTTGAAGCAGTTTGGATGAATTATGTGGGAGAGAGAGCTGCTTGAATATGCACATCGATGGATCAAAAATGGCAGCGCCATAGCAGCCATGCCCTTTGACCTACAGACATGCAGAGCTCATCTTTTGTTCAGCATGGTCTCTGGATGATCTGTAAAAAATTTGAAGTCGATTGGATGAAATCCCTAGGACTAGTTTGTTAAAATACAGCATCTGTAAATCACGCCAAAATGACAAGTTAAAATCAAAATGGCCGACTTCCTGTTTGGAGTAGACCATTGGTGCCAGAGACTTTTATGTGCGTCTGGACAACATACATATGTGTACCAATTTTCATGTTCCAACTCCAAAAAAAAAACCCCTATGGGGAGGGTTTTTTGAAAATTTCAAGGGGGCACTATAGAGGCACTTTGTCCCCCCCATGGGTGATGCCCCTATCAGATGCAAGAGCTTGCCATTCTTGACCTGTGTATCAATTTTCATGAGGGAATGAGGTCGCTGAAGTCATCAAAAAACCAAACGTATTTGGTGGCGAGGGAGGCGCCATAGCGGCCATGCCCCTTGACATAGAGAAAAGCTTTTAATAACTTTTCATCAGCATGGTCTCTGGATGATCTGTAAAAAATTTGAAGTCCATTGGATGAAATCCCTAGGACTAATTCGTTAAAATACAACATGTGGAAATCACGCCAAAATGACAAGTCAAAATCAAAATGGGCAACTTCCTGTTTGGAGTAGACCATTGGTGCCAGAGAATTTAATGTGCGTCTGGAAAACATGCACATGTGTACCAATTTTCATGTTCCAACTCCAAAAAAAAACCCTATGTGGAGGGGTTTTTGAAAATTTTAAGGGGGCGCTATAGAGGCATTTTGTCCCCCCCCCATGGGTGACGCCCCTATCAGATGTAAGAGCTCGCTATTCTTGACCTGTGTATCAATTTTCATGAGGATATGAGGTCACTGAAGCCATCAAAATGCCAAACGTATTTGGTGGCGAGGGATCAGTAGTGGCCATGCCGCCACACGCACACCATTAGATGTAGCTTCACAGTGTTCATAAGGTAGCTTCACCAACTCTTTCTGCATGCATTAGAAGTGGAATGAAGTTGATGTGGTCAAGTTTGTGGCATTTGTACATGTTAAAGTAAAAACTGGTCACTTCCTGTTACAACCGGGGGGCGCTATGAGTAAGGTGGGATATTAACATATCGGGGCATTCGGGACGGAGCCATCATCATGTCCAGCAAGTTTAAAGCTGCTGAGATCAAGTATGTGGGTGGGAGAGCCATTCGAAATTCGATGGCAAGACAATGAAAAGCCGCCAAAATTTGTCACACTCTAGTGGCCAAGCCCCTTGACATAGAGAAAAGCTTTTAATAACTTTTCATCATCATGGTCTCAGGATGATCTGTAGCCAATTTGAAGTCGATCGGACTAAATCCCTAGGAGGAGGAGTTCAAATTTAAGTTGTGGAAATCGCCGTAACGAAAAAATTCAAAACAAAATGGTCGACTTCCTGTTGGGATTTTACCATGATGTTAAGAGACTTTTTTGTGCGTCTGGGTATGATACATGTGTGCACCAAATTTCGTTTGCCTATGACAAACTAACCTCAATGGGGAGGGGTTTTTGAAAAGTTGTAGGGGGCGCTATTTCATCATTTCACATCGACCATGTGCAACCGCCCAAAAATATCGAATTTCAGATGTGGCCGGACAAATGTGGAAAGTTAGAAGCATTTTGAAATTTGGGAAAGGGGCGAAATTGGGACACAAAATCGGGTAAAAGAATAATAATAACTAAAGCTGCAAGCAGCTGTGACTGGGCCCTCGTTCTCCCGCGTCTACGTGGGGGGCCAGCAGCACGCATCACTGAAGCGGTTATGTGAAAACTCAGAATAAATTAACCCTGACGTGGTGTGACGTTTCATCGTCCTACTCCAAAAAACCCCCTATGGGAAGGGTATGTTGAAAATTTCAAGAGAGCGCTATAGAGGCATTTTGTCACCCCCCCATGGGCGACGCCCCTATCAGATGTATGAGCTTGCCATTTTTGACCTGTGTATCAATTTCATGTGAATATGATGTCGCTGAAGCCATCAAAAAGCCAAACATATTTGGTGGTGAGGGCAACGTCATGGTAGCCACACCCCTTGACATAGAGAAAAGCTTTTAATAACTTTTGATCAGCATGGTCTCAGGGGCTGAGGCTGTTGAGCAACCAGGGGCTATGGGGAGACCCAGAGCAGGCATAGATTGGTGGTGTAAATGTGGGGCTTACTGGCCACTTTATTAGGTACACTTGTGCAATCTAATACAAGTCAATACAACAGCTCTGCCACACATTCTACATTTACAAAGCTTTTACTTTTTCAGCTTTTGTCAGAAAGGTGATTATTCTACTTTTCCTAATATTTTGTCCTCCTCAATTAGACAAAATTAGGAGGCCACCTCAGTACACCACCACCATTCACTATGACCTCAATAATAAACAAAGTGAGAGAGTCACCACTTTCTAGACAATGTCAACAATAACTGAAAATTTATAAGCTTCAGGGAAAAAATCATGGTGTAGTCGTTTTACTGGATTGCATTAGATTACACAGGTGTACACAAAGTGGCCAGTGACTGTATTTTACATACATACAGATTTCCTCAAATAGTAGCCAGGGCTTCTATTAACAAAATAATAGTTTAGGACCAGGCTACAAATAGGGGCAGACTACTGTTTGAAGGAGGCTTTCAATTAAAAAAAATGTAAAAAAAAAAAAGAAATCACAGCCAAATTTGAAAATACAAATACTGTATAATAGCAGAAATATTTATGTAAATGTGTCTTCACAGTAAAAATGAATATTTTCGATATAGTATTACAAAGAAAGTACTGTATTATTTATAATAACAATGTTTACATGAACAGTAAAATTAGTTTTTGGTGTTTTTGTAAATCACCAATATTTACTATTGACTACACCACAGTGTACTAGTTGTCCTGCCTTGAAACAGTGAATCCTCTCATCCTCTGTCCCATCTGCAGCCATCGTGATGCCACACACCTTACAAGACAGCATACCACAAATTAATTTTAAAACTAGGCTACATTCGTAACAATGTCTTTTTATCTCACAGTTTTGATTAGGAATAGCAATTACTTTTTTTTCCATGACTGGTGAAAATGGGCTTCCAAAGATAAAGACACACAGTAACCAGCTGTTTCCACTTGCCACACAATAAATACAACATAAGTCTTTAAGCTGGTTAATATTTTCTCCATCAGCTATCATTCTAAACAAGACGGTCGCCATACATATAACATGAATCTACCTACACATTATTTACATATTTAACACAGAAGACCCAAAGCAACCACATTGACTACATCTCCCAGAAAGCCCAGCGCTCTGGGAGCATGCGCAAAGCAGTCTCGAGACGGCAGCGCAGACATGTGAAGACACAGCCTGTGTATACATGCTGCACTAGCCTTGGACTAATACGTTCATTGCATGAACGTCTTGAAAACGAACCCCGTTTTTCGTTTGGGGGTTCCCGGTCTCGACCGATTCACGTCTCCATAAACGTTCAAATCAAACATGTAATGAACTAACCGCATAGTCACAGATTTCACACTTACTACCAATGTGTAATACACCTCCCAACCGCTAAAGTGGCGCTGTGGCGCAGTAGAAAGCCGGTGCACTCATTCATTACAGGATGAAGAAGGGGTGAAGAAAATTTCAAGACATCCCGAGATAAAATGCATGTTTATTGAACAATAACGGATATACAAACACATGGCAATCCCTGTACACCTGCACGTGCACGAAACACAACACAACGCTCTACAACAGACCACGGAGTCAGTCCACATTAGCTCAGTGAGCGTTCAACCACTGGCATGTCTCGGCTAACATCAACCACCGAGAATGCTCCCGGGAGTTAGCCGAGTGCTAACCGAATGAGATGCGCTATACACACATTAGAGGCTGAACACTTATAAGGCTACTAAACCACGAATTATTAGTTACCTAAAGCATGTCGGGATAGCGTGGTGAAAGTCAACACAACCATTGATTAATAATTCAGCCATAACAACTGTGTGGCACAAACTCAGTGCTTTGGTTATAAATAATGTAGGCTTGATTCGGGTTCGAACAGAAATATGCGGCTGTGCCACACTCTAACACACACACACAAACACACGGAAAACCGGACATTATCAGTTTATTAAAAAAAAACCAGACGCCTCAGACGGGACATGAAAAGTGGACATGTCCGGGCAAAAGAGGACGTTTGGTCAGCCTAACGCCGTTAACATTACCTGACACGAAGAGAAATGTTAACGGCTCTTTTCTCCTCTGACACGACACATACCTGTGTTCTGTCACGGCTCGGTTGTCCAGGTACTGGGCAGGAAATTACTGGACCTGGAGACAGTAAGCCGTTATCTTGCGTTTGTCAGTTGGTCTCATGTTCCCTCCTTTTGTGAAGGTGTTGTTGCCATCCTCTGCATACCAGGAGTCATATGCCCTGCGGCATATTCCCCGACATTTGTTCGGAATATTTCAAAACGTCTAGCTTTCAACGAACACTGAAGTTGCGTCTTGTTGCCATCTTTACAATCAGCTGAGAGTGCGCAACTGCGCATGTGCGGTCTCTTGTTTTTATGATGGTAGCGTCAGGAGCAGCCAAAGATCACCTGGTGGCAACATAGTTATCTACTAGTGTTGATAAACAAAAGAATATTGGTCATGGCCGAAATAAAGATAAAGATAGATAGATTATGTACAGTTGATGCGTTCGAGGTCTTCTGACTCTTTAAAGGTTGACATGGTGTGTCTAGCTCAAAGTATGAGGGACAAGAAGAGGAGAAGGTTGATGAGTTTTGAAGAGGATTTGAAGATTTTCCAATTTATTTCCATTCACACTAATTAGACTGCCACCAGAGTGCCACCTATTGGCCGATTTGCACCGAATTTTGCACAAACCCTCATCGGGCCATGGAACACAATTAGCAAAAGTGTTGTCGTAATCCGACTGTATTTACTCAAGATATGAAAGACTGTCTGTTTTGAAAACAATATGCAGGAATTTGTTGTTTTATATTTTGGCCGTGTTTTTGACAAACAAAATTCTTTTAATATCTTTTTGTCAGGAGGGTCCACAGATGCTTTGTGTAAAGTTTGGTGCAAATCAGTCAAATTGCCTAGGAGGAGTTTGAAAAAGTAGGTTTCTCATTGTTCACAATTTTTCAAATGGAAATTTAATGCAAAAGTGGGTGTGCCTTACATCACACAATTCAGCTGAATTCAGGGAACACTGAGATATAAAGTTTCAAAACGTGCGACATGTTATGTGGGAGTTGTGGGCCAAAAACCCTTTTGCATTGAAAGTATTGCCACCTGCTGGTCATTTTTGGTGTGTAAGTTACAGGGGCCAGTCTTTACCACCCCTATCAATTTCATTTCCATCAGTGTTATGGTGTTGGCACAGTGCCAAATATTAAGTTAGACTGCCACCACAGCACCATCTAGTAGCAGATCGGTAACTCCTTTTTCAGATATCCTCAGGAGGGCATTGGCAATAGTTGTTCTAAGTTTCATGTTAATCCAAGCAACCGATGTGAAGATATAAAATACTTCAATTTGAAGAGCGCCACCTTGTGGTCATCGCCTGACATTTTGCACAGAGCCTCAGGGGCTCATGGGGAAGTAGCAAACTGAGTTTCATGTCATTCGAACACACCAATGTGGAGATATGCAGCACTTCCTGTTTACAATGAAATCTGCAGGAAGTTGCTATTTAATAACTTGAGTATTGTTTGGAATATCAAAATTATTTTAATAACTTTTTGTCGGGAGGGTCTACAGATGCTGTGTGCAAAGTTTCATGCCAATCCGTGAAATTGCCTGGGAGGATGCCCTATATCACAAGATTCAGCCCAATTCACTGCACGCGTGGATATAAGGCTTTTGAATGTGCGACAAAGTATATGGGAGTTATGAGCCAAAATGTACTTTCCTTAATAATAGCGCCACCTAGTGGTGGAAATTCAGAACGACAATAGATTATAAAATTTTTCGCCAGGTGTGATTAATATTCCAAGTTTGATGAGTTTTGGGGTATGTTCAGGCATCGAAAAATGTGATCATACGGGCGGAAGAAAAAAAAAATCGGGAGAAAAACAATAGGGACCTCGTAGGTCTGTGACCTGCTCGGGCCCTAATAATAATAATAAACAGCACGATTACAATAGGGTTCTCCGCGGATGACTTCGTCATCGCTTGGGCCCTGATAATAATAAACAGCACGATTTCAATACGGTCCTTTGCGGATGACGTCGTCATCGCTCGGGTCCTAAAAGTCAGCGCAATTACAATAGGGTCCTCACGGACGACTTCGTCGTCACTCGGGCCCTAATAATGAATAGCACAATTACAATAGGGTCCTACGAATGACTTTGTCCTCGTTCAGACCCTAATAAATAATAATAATAATAATAAACAGCGCAATTACAATAGGGTCCTCACGGACGACTTTGTCATTGCTCGGGCCCTAATAAACAGCACGATTACAATAGGGTCCTCACGGATGACTTATTCGTCGCTTGGACCCTAATAAATAATAATAATAAACAGTGTGATTACAATAGGGTCCTCATGGACAACTTTGTCGTCGCTCGGGCCCTAATAAATAATAATCATAAACAGCACGATTACAATAGGGTCCTACGCAGACGACTTAGTCACCACTCAGGCCCTAATAATAAATAATAATAATAAACAGCACGATTAAAATAGGGTCCTCATGGACAACTTCATCGTTGCCTGGGCCCTAATAATAAACAGCGTGTTTACAATAGGGTCCTCACGGACGACTTCGTTGTCACTCGGGCCCTAATAATAATTAACAGCACGATTACAATAGGGTCCTCACAGATGAGTTAGCCGTCGCTCGGGCCCTAATAATAAACGGAGCAGTTTCAATAGGGCCTTCGCCCGGCCTTCGGTCGGTAAACACAGCTAAATAAACACAGCTTAAATAAGTATAGACCAGTATCTCTGCTCTCACAAGTTTCAAAGGTACTTGAAAAAATGTTTGTGGAAAAACTTGACAATTTTCTTGAAAAGAACAATCTGCATGAGAGTCAGTATGGTTTTCGAATAAATCAATCAACAGCTTTAGCATTAATGAAAATAGTAGAAGATATCACAACAGCAATTGAATCTAAAAAATACATATATATATTTCTTGATTTGAAAAAAGCATTCAATACCATAGATCATGACATTTTTTCTAAATTACAAATGTATGGGATGAGAGGTGTAGTTTCAAATTGGTTGAGCAGTTATTTAGAGAACAGACAACAGTATGTGCAGTTTGCCAGTAATATATCTGAGTGCAGGAAGATTGAGTGTGGAGCTCCCCAAGGCTCGGTCTTGGGGCTTAAACTTTCTATTTTATGTATTAATGATATATGTGAGGTATCAAAGATATAACAGTTTGTGTTGTTTGCAGATGGCACAATTTCTTTCAGTTCTGAAGATGATTTGAAAGTTTTGACAGATAATATTGAAAAGGAAATGGATACATTGACTAAATGGTTTGTTGAAAACAAGTTATCACTGAATTTAAAAAAAACTAAGTTTATCGTCTTTTCTAAACGGAAATAGGATGGAAACGTTTCATTGACTATTGATGGATCTGCTATTGAAAGAGTGTCTGAGTTTAGATTTTTGGGTGTAATTATGGATGAAACCCTCACATGGAAATCACATATAAAATATGTTAAAACAAAGGTGTCCAAGAATATTTTTGTTATGAACAAAGTAAAACATGTATTAGACTATAAGACAATGAGAATTTGGTATTGTTCACTCATTTTGCCTTATTTGAGTACCTGTGTTAAAGTGTGGGGTAACACATACACAACTAATATCAAACCATTGATCATTTTACAGAAAAGAGCAGTACGAGTAATACATAGGGTGGAGGCAAGAGAACACAAAATGATTTAAAAGCTTGCACTAATATCCATCAATTTAAGAAAATGTATAAAGAAAAAAAACAGAGAATATGAAATTGCCAGATAAAAGATCTGCTGATGTTTGATTTTGTTGTTGCTGTTTTTTTATGCCGTTTTTTTTTTGTCATCCAAAAAATGTTTTTTTTTTTTGTTTTTGTTTTTTTTTTGTTGTTTTGCTTTGTTTGCTTTTGTAGACGGTGAGTTATTGTGTATGGTTCTTCTTTGACTCTTTTGTGCTTTTGTGCGCTCCATATTTTGGTCCGGACGGGGCGACCCTCCGGTTCCCAACCCAAGTCTCTATGGACTGAGCACCTGCCGCCCCAGTAAAGAAAAAGAAAGAGAGAAAGAAAGTATGAATATCTCCTGAAGAAAATTAATCAAGTGAAACAACGTTTTTCTATAGCGAACTTGTGTTTGATACAAAAGAGCAAATGATAAGCAACAATTTAAAACAATAAACAATGGGATGAAAAAATATATTAAAAAGTTTGCCAAGCATGGAACTGTCAAGAACCTCCCTGGACGTGGGGGGAAGAGAAAAATTGATGGACACACTTGGTGCGAATGGTAGTAAAAACACCACGTCAAACATCCAAAGACCTGAAGGCCAACCTGGAACAGTTTGGGGTCATGGTTTCAACAAGTACCATACGCCGCACACTAAACTAAGCAGGGCTTTATGAGCAAAGGCCAAGGAAGACAACATTGCTGAGGAAAAGACATAAAAAGGAATGACTGAACTTTGCCAAAGAGCACCTGGACAAACCACAATCCTTCTGGGAAAATGTTCTGTGGACAGATGAAACAAAAATAGAGGTTTTTGGCAATGTACACCAACAGTTGTTTTACAGACAGTGCAATGAAGTCTATAAGGAAAAGAACACCCTACCAACAGTTAAACATGGTGGAGGATCCATAATGCTGTGGGGCTGCTTTGCTGCATGTGGTACTGGAGGCCTTAACTGTATCACAGGAATCATGAAATCAGAGAATTACCAAGAGATTTTAGAGCGAAATGTCCTACCCGGTGTAAGAAAACTTGGTTTGAGTCAAAAATCATGGGTCCTCCAGCAAGACAAAGACCCAAAGCACACATCCAAAAGCACGCAGGAATGGTTGAAAAGGAAAAAATGGACTCTTTTAAAATGGCCAGCAATGAGTCCTGATCTCAATCCAATTGAAAATCTTTGGGGTGAGCTGCAATCTGCCACTGGGGAAAGAACCCTGCAAAAGTTCAAGAGCTTAACAAATTGCAAAGGAAGAGTAGGAGAAAATACCAGCTGTGAAGTGCAAGAAGCTTATAGATGGCTACAAGAAACATTTGGAGGCTGTCATCGCTGCCAAAGGGTGTGCAACCAAATATTAAAGAGGTGTACTGTTATTGCCGCACATGCTGTTTTTTCTGTTTCTCCTTTGAATTAAGTTGAAAAAAGAATTTTCTTTGTTAAATTACTTTGGACCTCCAATTAAAAGACCCTGAAGATATAAATTTGGTACATTTACATTTCTTTCTGAAGATATTGTACAGGTTACGCAAAAAATGAAGGGGTGCCAATAATGGTGAGCAGGACTGTACTTTGTCCTTTACCCAAGCACCTGGCACCAGCTCTACCTCATTGGTCTCCAGAAATTCAACTTTTTTAAACATGTCTTTTCTGTTAGACACATAGTTTACACATAAGTTAGGATAAGCGGGATAAGGGCGTACTTGCATTATTACGTGATTACACTGTCATATCAGTAGCATAAAATGGTCTTAAAATGACAATGGTATTGTTTATTGTGATTATTTCTGGGATACTATATTGTCCAAGAAAAATAGTTATTGTGACAGGCCTAGTTACACATGTGCAAGAGAGGCATGGCCATATTTTTCGCTTTATATTGGATATATATATATATATATATATATATATATATATATTTATATGGGATATATATGTCATCAAGTTTGTCAACTTTAACATGATTTGACAGATTACTTACAACATAAATTCCAAGCTCAGCAGAGTTTATAGGGTAGTCAAAAAAGGGCTCCTGCTGCTCGTATTCCATCAGACAAAATTATATTTATCACTAAAGCTATGCTGTTGTCTATTTTAACAGCACAGCTTTTTAATTTTTGCAGGCCCTATAACTGCCTCCTGAAACTGGGAAACATTTAACCCTATGGGCCCTGGGCATTTTTGGGGTATTTTTACTGCCTTTACTTTTAAGCTCATATCACAGTCATTATAAAGGCTACATACACATGCTGTATCTTGTTTTTTTTGGGTTTTTTTTTTCAGGACAATGTGTGCTATCCAGATTTGTCATCATTTCATGTCCTTCTATGTGCCTGTATTTTATGTTAATTTTGTATATCAATAAAAAAAACAAATCTGTGTTACTAAATTCTTAGATTTTTACATGTATCTCACCATAGCAAGTTGGAAAATGACATATTCTGCCGTATATGAAGGGGGGAGACTCCCTGGAATCTGGCATTATTAGAACCATGATGCTGGGACATTCTGTCACTTCACAGGTGTCCAAAACATGTGGTCTGTGCCAGGCGGACATGATTGTCAGTATTTTTTCATTATTGCAAGAAATTCCATTGACTCATTCACAAGTCAGAAATGTGTTTTATCTTAAAGAAACATGCAATATTTACATCTAAGATAATATAAAAAATAGTCAACCAAGTCCAATGATGCCCTCATAGATAATATTTGCCACTTTGTTTGCAGTAAACAAAGTTTGTTGTTGTTTTTCAGTTTCAGTTATATATTGGCAGGGCATTTTGGGCATTGGGGGGGGCACATGTCCCCCTGAATGTATATGGTGACTACGGCCCTGTCACGCATGCATAATTAGGCTACAGTTGTCTGGGTGCACAAAGGTGAAGTGGCTGGTCTTGTCATACAAAGTTTGATGGAGTGTCAACTGGACAATATGGAGATATTTGCATCTTGAAAGCCGGACTACAGGGATAGACAGGGAGAAACAGACGCAAGCCTAAGACGTAGTAAGATACGATATTCCTCACTATATGAAGTGACTGATAACAAGATGGATTGTAAAGAAATTCGTCAGGTTTTTATTTTGTAGACAATTGATCTGGATTTATAGCGTGATGAAATGACAGCACAATGATGTGTCTATCACTGGAAAGCTCTGCTCCTGCACTTTCATGTAATATGCGAGGTATTTCTGTGCAAGCCTGCATTCGTGAGGAATCCATCCAAGAGTAATGTGTGTGCAAAGCTGTATGAAAGGTTTGTTATACATAATTTTAGTGTAAATTTATAATTTTGTTTCACTTTGAAAACATTGGACTACTGACAAGTGCTTGGTCAGAAAGGTACAATTCCGCTGTTTCACATGATATGCGTGGCTTCTCGCTATGCCGCATGGTCACGGAGAAAATCAATAGAGAAGAACAGGTGTGAATTTGGACGCACTATGCGTCGTTTCCATGCAACCTTACATCCTCACAAAGATGTATCTGTCAATGAACATTATAAACAATATGCTCTTGACCATACAACTGAGCAAAATGTTCTACAAATGACACAAGCAGACTGTGGACAAAATCATTTAGGGCCAGACATAATGTTGGGTTTGACAAGATTGATACAGATTGCAGCATAAAGTGTTGATATAGTGGCAATGCAAGCACATCATGGAAGACCACTGGACCAGTGCACAATAAAAACTGCCTTAGTTCTGTTGCCTTCCATCTTTGTCTCTCTGCTGACGCTCTAGGCTTTCTTGCAAAGTCTCCTGGAATGTGTTCTTTCAAAGCCATTAACGCATTTAAAATCACTTGACTCCAATGGACAGAGATTTGACATCGCAGTGGTCCTGAAGCATGCCAAAGATCTAACAGTTTTCCCACAACCCCAAGAGTAGATGCATATAGTCATGTGGAAAGCATGTCACCATTCCAATATTTGCATCTATTAAAGGGGAAATGGTAACATGTTGTCCCTCATCAGCCATTCTAATAAAGGAAGCATCAGTTCTGTGTGGACAGTTTACTTCTGGAAAGGTCATCCTGTGGTTGATCCAAACCCCTGTCTGAATGCACGTATCACATCCCAAATATCCTGTATGCAACTTTATCCCCATAATAAATGCTCTAGCTGGAGCATCACACACAACAGAGCTCACTCTGACAAATAAAATGCTTGCCTTTTATGAGAAAGCCCTTGCCAAGATTTTGAATTTCTTTCACAAGATCTCCCAGATATTCATTTAGTGCAGAAGAGTGCAAAAATGACTGGTTTCTTTGAATACCCCTGAAGTAATCCCAATACAGACCAGAACTGGGTTTTGGAATCGGTTTTTGAGTGGCAAACCGTCAATGTTCAGTTGAAGTCTAAACACATGTCTATCTGGGAGCTTAGATCAGATGCTCTCAAAGGTTCTCTGAAATGACTGTAGTGTCCAAAAAATAAAAGTATTTACCACCAGCTAGATCTTGAATGTTATACACAGTTTTGGTTTGCAGTAAAGTTCAAGCATCTTTGGGTAGCAAAGGATGATATATTCTCAGAATTGTCACACTGAAGTTAACAGTCCTCTGAGACAGAGATGCACCTAAAGACTCCTCACATGTACTGTCATCTGAATCATCTGACTGCCCCCCCTGAGTCTGTTGACTCAGATGAAGCTAACTGTACCTCATCAGGCTCTGCCTCAGATTGATAAACCTCACCTAAAGATTCATGTTCAACATGCACACTCTCCCTGGCCTCAACATCAACTTCGCATTCCAAGGAAGCTAACAAGGCACTGACCTTATTTACAGCTCACTTTCTCACAATCCTCTTATCCATTTTTAAAGTTCCTCATCAGTATCAGACCCTACACACAAACTAATACCTATTGTCGTACCTTTACATCTGATGTGGTGCTGGACTGGTCTTTTTAGAAGGACAAATGACCCTGTAAAAAACAAACAAACAAACAAACACCCAAATTAGTTTAAAATTAATAGGTATGGAAAAAAATGTATGACACGTGCATACTTTTAAATGTTTAATCTAACGTTATTCATACATCTGTTATCTAAAACGAAGCACCTAAGCAGTGGTTAACGTAATGTCATTTAAAATGTTAGGTGTCGCATGGGTGAAAGTCTTCGCTAATGACATCTACACTGCGGCATATAAACAGAGCTTGCAACAGCATTTCAAATTTAGCAAATTAAACATTTTAACAAATAAAATATCCACTTACCAAATCGCGAAGGCCTCAGGAGCAATAATAGAAAGCTGCAGTACCGGAGGCTGCAGTCTCAGTACCACAGTTTCAGGACCGCAGTTTTGAGACCCGTTTAATTTACCGAGCAGAGGTTGCAATTCCCTGAAGTCAATTTTTACTTTTGTTGTACCCAAATACTAATTTTTTATTAAATAGTTATAATCAGTGTTGAGCAGTAACTCGTTATTTAGTAATGCATTACTGTAATTTGATTATCAAAAATAGGAGAAATTAATTAGTATGCCTAATTAGATTGTAGTTACAAGCCCAGGTTCATTACCATTGCCGGTAATGCAGAGTTGGCCAGCCAGGTCTGACCTCCGCGGTCGTCTCTGCTCCTCTCACCCACACTTAAACACCTGTCCTGGGCTACACAGTGCCGGGATGCTCCGCTGTCCTGCTAGATTTTGTTCTGTGTTGTTTATTATTATTTAATTTTTGAGGGAATGGAGTAACTAGTAATGTAACTGATTACTTGTGAAATAAAGTAAACATATCGGAACTGTGATTACTTTTAAAAGGAGTAAAAGTAATTTAATTACTCTTAACTAGTAACTTGCCCAACACTGGTTATAATTTAGTATAATGGTATAATAATAATTAAGTACACCCAGAAATAATAATAACAATTGCATATAAGATTCGGATCTCTATCAGAAGTGCCCTAAAAGATTAACAGACCTCTGTTATTGTATGATTGATAAATAAAGCTGAGTTGACTGACTCCTCACCAGATATTAAAGATTACAAAAACATAAAACACAAGGATTACTGTGGGGACAGATTAAAAATCTTAAACAGAACATGTATAAATATATAAAAATGTACAAAAAACAATCAACAAGAAATAAAAAGTCAGAGAGACAAGTATTTGTTTTCTTCCCACTTTAAATGGAAATTCCATTCCTCGATCTTTCTTCTCTTTGCAAGCTTCTGGATGTCTTACACTCTTACAGTCTTACACTAAATTGGTAACAGAACACAATGATTGCCAAGTTGATATTTTACTTCAAATTGCATTTGAAAATGTAATTATCCACCCTTACCTTTGATCATAAACTGGACCCGAGAGATAAGCCTGCTCAGCCTCCTGTGAGGACAGCCCCTTTAGCACAGTCAGTCCATATATGAGTGCCTACCGCCAGAATATACACACAAACATTATACTTAACTCCTCAAAAAAGGTTTGGAAATGTTATTTCAGTAAATTATTTCTCCCCTTTCATTATACCAACTGGTGTTGTATTTTATATTGTTGGAAAGTCTGATTAGTCACCTTTACAACGAGGTACAAATTGTAAGGATCATACGTTAGTGGAATGAGTAACACAACTAAACATGTGGGTAACGCCCCAAAACAATGTGCCAAAATCCCCTGCAACATTCTGCTGTTGGTATTCACTCTTGTTCTGAGCTTGAAGTGCTGCTAGGTGTGTGTCAGTCACAGGTGTATGGCACCTGACTGGAGTCCAAACCTCAACCCAATTGAAAACTTTTGGGATCAGCTTGGGAATGCTGCACATCCTAGAGTGAACAACACAACCACGCTGGTTGACCTGCAACAAATCCTGGTTGAGGAATGGGATGCCATCCCACAGCAAAATGTGACCAGCATGAGGAGTGTAGTGTAAAAGTTATGCTCAGTAAATCAAGTAACAAGGTTAATGCATCTAAGTGGTTGGGAAAGAAAGGAATTATATAATTATGTGCAAGGCACTATAGCAGCCTTTGAACCTGTATGAGTTATTGCCGAGGTTATTTGTTCCTTTGATCATTCACTTCTAGGAATCTGTTGTTTGATCATTCACTCCTACAAATCTGTTGTCAAGTTTATTTATTGCCCTGTTTGATGATCAAACACATGCTCAAATGTTGTAACTCGTATACTTTCACTCACACATTGTACTCTAAGGTTTTATTTGCACGAAATAAGAAACACTGTGGACTGTGTAGAAAGTCCCTAGAATTCACATATTTTAAAAAATGGAACAAGAATGAAACCGAACCTAAGGGAAGGAATTTCACATATTTTTAAAAATAGAACAAGAATGAAACCGAACCTAAGGGAAGGAATTTTGGGAAATTCCAGGCTACGTTACACCATTAAAAACGGGCCCAATCAGAATCGGACACAAACAAAGTTCTCCACCAATAGAATTGGGTTTAAGTGGGAAGGATTAGTGAAAAGAGGTGGAGACTCGTCTGAGTCTCCACCAGCATATAAGCTAGGATTCTGAAAGCGGCTCTTCAGTCGCACCCCGGGGTTTGACTCACTAAGTTGTCTGTGTTAAAGCCTGTTGACACATTAAACTTGATTGCATCGGATCTTGCCTGTTTCCAGTGCTTCTTTAAGAATTTGCCTGCTGAACTTAAGATATCAAATCGACAATCGAAGACGACTAACAAGAGACAAGAAGTTCAAGTTCAGGAGCCTACAGGCCCACTTCCAGGCACCGAATCTTTGACACTTCAAGTGGCGATTTGCCAGTCAGGAGAGAAGGGCGTGTTGGAGCCGGAGACCGGGGGCACTGGGCTGTACGCCAGACACACAGGTGGCCACCAAACTAAGGTAAGCAGAGCCTTTTTTCTGCCTAAACCGGGTGTGTCTGGGGTGCAGTGCTGGAGCCGCCCAGGTCGAAGGTATTTGACGTTGTTTCTCCCCTAAAGAACCTAGTTATGATGAATTAATCAATTGAACTGCTAAAAGAGATCTAAAATTGGCTGAATTATCAGGAGCATTATTGAGCCACAACTAACATCACTAGGAAACGGCTAGGTCTGGTGTATTGCATGAGATCTTGGCGTGGAAGAGTGAATGTGTGTGAATGAAAGGAAAATAAGCAACAAAAGTAGATAAGGTAGTTAAAGTATTTAAAGTATTGAGAAAAGAGTAAGAGAATAAAAGCATAGCCGTGGTTACCGCTATTGACTTGACCAACGTACCCTTTAAATGTGTGAAGGCAGGGTCGTTGAATCAACCAATAGGCTGCTCGGGCGGTATGCAGAGATAAAAGAGTCAGAGTACTCAAAAGCACATACGTGGATACCGCTGCCGTAACTTGCCAACACTCCCTTTAGCCTGTAGGGGTGGGGGTGTTGATGCCGGCCGGCAGGCTGCGCGGGCGGAGTGCTAGTAGTAAATCCGTGGATACCGCTGTTGGCTTGCCTAGTGCACCCTGAGTGGGTGTATCCAGGGAAGACATCAGGACTGTCATAGGCGGTTTACTCTAAAGAGATAAAAGGCCTAGAAAAGCTTCTGTGGATACCGCTGTTCTGAGGAAAGTGACCTCCCATCCAAGAAGGAGGGGGAGTCACCGTAGACAGAACGGGCCTGAATGGACAGATAGCTGATAACGTTGCAACCAAAGAGAAAAAGAGAAAAAGACAAAAAAGAAGTCAAAAGAAGTTAACAGATCGATCAAAAGTGTAAAAATTGTAAAAATCTGACTGTAAACTGCAAGCTTGTTGAACATACATTATAGTATATCTAGAAATTAGGTGTGAACACAATATAGTGTTGTAAATACAGTTAAAGTGTTGAAAATATAGCTGTAAAAAAAGACTGACAAATCACTGGGAGACTGACTTGACTGAGAGTACGAAGGGAGGAGGTGAGGACTGCAGCCAACACAGACTTGGGAACTCAGCCAACAGTAGTAGGCTACACAAAAACAGAGCTTTGTTATAATTTGGCATTTGGGTCTGATCTTCATTGGGTTAAAGGTCATTACAAGAAAATAGACAAATTGGGGTTTAAGTGTTTTGTAATAATCTAACATCTGTGTTTGTTTTGTGAAATCTGCTTTAAAGTTGTTATATGAGGTAGTTATTAACAGTGTCTCAGTGAAACAAAACCAGACAAGGGCGGCCTGACGGTATCAATAAACTGTCTGGGGACTGGAAAGTTAACGGTGCCAACGAAAAGTCCATATGTTTCACTGATTGAACCAGTTGCTCGGGTGAACTCCATACAAACTGGTTGGCTGTTAAAGGGGAGAATAAAAAAGATATATCTGTTATTTTAATATCTAATTTTGAAGATAAAGAAAATAAGCGATAAGTAAAGCTTAAAATAAGTAATTATAGCTTATGTGAATAGGTTTATAACAAACACAAAACTGAATAAAGGCAGGTTGAGATCAAACTGTTCAGAGCTGGGTGGAATAGAGCCAGCAGGAAAGAAATTAAAATAACAAATCAACCTGTGACAGTAGGGAGGTGAGCACTGAGAGGGAGACACAGAGAGGGTCTAAAAATAGATGGATGAGGGAGAGATCATTGAAGACGAGATTTGGGGAGAAGAACACTGTTTAACTGAGGGCCCGATAGAATACAGGTGAATACGAACACTTTTCTGGATAGAGATAGAGACTTATTACGATGACAAGGGGGTTGAGCACGAGCAAAGCGAGCAAAAAATCAAACAAAAGCTCTGGCAAATCACTAAATTTATAAATTTGAAAACAGTAAAAAACTTTTTCCAGGTGCCCCGTGGGAAGCGATCTTGCGCAAATTGTGGAATCCATTCTCATAACATACACTACTACAATACTTGTGTGAAAGCTACGAAGGCGCACCAGTAGCCTCACTGCCTCTGCAACAGATAAGAATACAAAACGGAACAGGAGAAGTTTATCATCCGCGGCTGCAGATCACTGTAGTGCCCAGAAAAGTTGAGTGGGAGACAGGTAAATTTGGGTGCATAGTTCAAGTTCCACAGGAGGATGGATCACATAAATTAGAGTATAACCCAATTGGAGGAACACAATACAAAACTGCCATAACTGTAGGGAAAATAGTGGTGCTGATACGTACTACAGAGACAGACAGACAGACAGCCAGAAATCTCTAGAAGTAGTGAGGTGAAGCAAGGCTTTATGGGAGCCACAAAGGGTAAAATGGAGAAAGGGGTTTTAACCCCCATAGAGGTAGTGATAAGACAACATCCAACTCGAGCTAAAAGAATCCGACGGTGTGTGGCCAAATGGCATAAGAGAACATCAGGGAGACATCGTTGGCCTCTGGATGGTACCTTTAATCTGGCATGCTGTGATGAGGTAGAATCAGAACTAAGACACATTGAAGCCCGTGACACTAAGGCTAGTTATGCTTTAAAAAACAAGCGAGCAAAAGAAAGAGAGGTGTTGGGATGGTTCAAACAAACAGGAACAAAAATGATGGTGCAATTGGAGGAAAGAGGAAAGGAACAGACAGAAGAGCAGGTGACACCCACAACTCCTACAGTACCCACAGCACCGCCCCTACCTACACCACCACCTCCCCCATATCCACAAGAGCTTGCACAACCAACAACAGTATCCCCTGCTAGAAACCATAGAACTGGGGGACCAAATGGGAGGGACATTCACAGTAACCTTAAATAATCACATCAAGAAGGAGCCCAAGTTGAGAAAATCATCAACTCCGGGAGCCCAGCTGCCAATGGAGAAGCCTCTCCTCTCAGACACTGAAAGCACTGATGGCTCGATCATTGATGAAGAAGATGAAGAAGCTGAGGCCCCAGACATATACCGATGTCAACAAACATCTCGTAACAGGAGAGTCAGTGGTGGTGCCTGGACTACAGACATGGAATTAACAGGACTTCTCAGCCAAGGGAAGCTCCTCCCATTGAAGAAGAGATCCCACCCACAAAACGACCTGCGGCACAGACAGCTAAAAACAAAGAACACTAAACCCCACCACGCAAGCTGTTGTGACTTCTCTGTCGAGCAGATCAGACATCCACAAAAAGAGAGACAAGAGCGTCTGCTGAGAGCCCAGAGTGCCTCAGACATGGAAATATTAATGGAAAAAGAGGTGGAGCGCCTCAGAGAGGAGTGGCGTAGACAAAGGGCTGCCCCTAACCCACCACATGACACATTCAATGAGGTGAGTACCATGCAGGTCGACAGAAGCAGCCAGAGTCCCACGGCTGACAGTGGTCATGAAGACATGGTACAGCAAATGCAAGAAATGATTGAAAAAACTAACAAAAAATTGGAATTGATGTCCCAGGAAATAGAAACCCTGGAGGAAGAAATGAAGCAATCTCAAGGCCCAAGGCAGGAACAAAAAACACCCAATGCCAAGTCCACAAAAGAGCACATTACTTTACGACTTCAGGGCACAATGGAGACAGATAAGAAGCGAACAGAAGACATGCCAGATATAAACCCCGACTTGACACCACATGGATCCACAATATACAGCAGCAAGCTAAGTCCAGAAGGTATGACACTGAGAAATGGGAGAGTCATAAGAGTACTCAAAATGGCTGACGAAGACAGTGAAGACAGTGAGGGGTCCAGTATGTGCCCTATAATAGTGGCAGAAGGCAGTACAAGCCCTGGCCGTTCATGGACATGATAGGTTTGGCAGAACGCCTACCAATACTCACAGATGGTGCTGATAAATGGATACTAGCCCTGGAAGAAACCACAGCCGGTATACGGTTGGCGGTAGGGGATATCAAGGCCATCCTCATGTATGTGGCAGGAAAACAGAACACCAAGGAGATATTTGCAGACGCTGGACTGAATGCAGCCTTTGGAACCAATATCAATGACGGAGTGGAATTTGGAGGATATCGGTCCCGTGTGTGGGAACAACTGAGAAAACATTACCCAGCAAAAAGAGACCCATCCAAACTGGAAGGAGAAACTATGGGGGAGGATGAGTGTCCCTCGAAATTCCTACACAATTTCCAAAAGAGATGGAAGGAAGAAACGGGAGAGGCATGGAACGCCAACAAAACCACTCAGAGCCTCTTTAAAATGATGGTGAAAAAGGCCATGCCTGAAGAGGTGCAGAGACGCCTAGAGGGAGTGGTAGGATTGATGAAGATGGAATGGCCACTGTTTACAGAGCACATCGTTCATCATGTAGAGCTCTACAAGAAAGACAAGGAGAAAAAAGAGGAAGATGATAAACAACTGGTTAACAAGCTAACTCAGTTACAACTGGGAGAGTTAAGCAAACTGGTGAAAAAAGAGAAACAGAAAGCTAAGATCCAAGCCCCTATGGTAATGGCAACTCAAGCAACCCCACAGGGCGGCCAGTCTCAAGCTCCCCCACAGCCAACCCAGACTGAGTCCAACACAACAAGCAACGACACTGCTGTCAATGCCACACATCATCATCACTATTATCAGACACAGACACCAAGAGGTGGTGGCGTTCAACGACCCCCCAGAGGAAGGGGCCGGGGAGGAAACCGTGGATGGAGAGGGGGCAGAAACTACACGCCAAGCAACCAGCAAGGCTATCAGGAACAGTTTAACCAGCAACCAGGACCACCCTACACGGGTGCTAACTATCCAGGAGCCACCCAGGCCCCGCCCGATGGTCTCTGTTGGGGGTGTGGACAGTCAGGCCACATACGAGCTCAATGCCCCACCAATCCATGGGAAGGTCCGGCACAAAATTGGCCCAACATGGAACAGCCACGCCCTTGGTAGGGATGCCCAGAGGAGCCTGAGGGGGAACTGATGTTACCAGCTATATCATTGCAATCACATGATGAACCAGTCATACCTGTTGTCATCCAGGACCGTGAGTATCCTTTTATGGTAGACACTGGTGCTACATATTCATGCATTGGAAAAGAAGGCTCAAGCATCCCCCTCTCCACATCATCAATAAAAACAATAGGCTTCTCTGGGAAATCACAAGTCATACCATTAACAGAGCCCGTTCCAATGCTTATTGCAGGCAAAGTTATTTGTGCTCCTTTGTTATATTCAGCCTCCACCCCAGTGAACTTGTTGGGAAGAGATATTTTGTGTCCCCTAAAGGCCAAGATTATGTGCACCCAAGATGGACTGTATTTGGACTTCCCTGATGATCCCCCGCAAGGCATGATGTCCCAGCTTCCCCAGACTGCACCAGAAAAACAACAGGCCCTAGTTTATTGGCTCCAGTTATCACCTACAGAGTCACATCTCAAACAGAAATGGACTGAGTGGGAGGCTTGGATTCGCATGCACTATGACACAGCACACACCCCCACCCTGCCACTGCACTGCACGCTCATGTATGACAAAGATCAGACTCACGTAGATTACCAAGAGTGCTGGGATGCTGCAATTAACAAAAAAACATGCCTGATCACAAGTGAGGACATATTTCTGGGGCCGGACGGTGTGGCGGCGGCTGTTCACCTTCCGGAAGAATTATCAGGGTGGTTTCAGGTACCAAACTCCACACCACATGTCACATTGTTGGTGGCAGAAAATTGTGAGTCTCATCATCTTGGTCCTATGGTCGGGCGTGCTCTGCAGGTGCAAGAGTGGACACCTACGCTAAACAAATACATTCACGTTTCCAAAGGTAAACAGTTCATCAGGATCTCACTCAAAGTAGGTGATGAGGCGGTAGCACACAAGGTAGAGGTAGAAGTGATCACATCCACACAAATGGCACTCACTTCAGAACACGAAGAAATGCTAAACCAAGTCCTGCCACAGTTGACAGACAGCCCACAAAACAGACGTAGGCCTAATAAAATCAGCCCAACCAGTCCACATTAAGTTAAAGCCACATGTCAACTTACCATATCAAAAACAGTACCCTCTCAAGCAGCATGCCATCGATGGTATCAGACCAACAATTAAGGGATTGGTAGAAGCAGGGGTATTAGTTGAAACTAGAAGTCCTTGCAACACACCTATCTTCCCCATAAAAAAAACAAACTCAACAGACTACCGTTTGGTCCACGATTTATGAGCTGTAAACGCGGTAATAGACGGGGAAATACCACAAGTTCCAGACCCACATACGTTGCTATCAAATATCCCACCAAACACTCAGTGGTACACAGTGATTGATTTGTGTTCAGCCTTTTTCAGTGTACCGCTACATCCAGATTCTCAATATCTCTTTGCCTTCACGTACGAAGGCCGGCAATTCACTTACAAGCGCTTACCACAGGGACTATCGGAGTCGCCTTCGTTATTTAACCGCGCGTTGATGCAGGATCTGGCTAATCTGAATGTATCTAGCACTGTGTTACAGTATGTAGATGATTTGCTCATCTGTAGTGCAACTCAAGAGCAATGTGAAAAAGATTCCATTACTGTGCTCACAGCTTTGGCAGAGGGCGGACATAAGGTTAGCAAAAACAAACTACAATTCTGCCAACAGTCAGTAGAGTATTTGGGGAGACAATTATCTGGGATAAAAGGCTTATTGCACCCTCACAATTGCAAGCAGTAATACAGGCCCCTCAACCGCAAACGGTTGGCCAGATGCTGTCTTTTCTGGGCATGACAGGTTATAGCAGACCTTGGATTTGTGATTATGCAATAAAAACTGCTCCCCTCAGAGCTCTGATTAGGGCAGCAGGACAAACAAATAATGCAGCACAGTTGCAGTGAACAGAGGAGGCAAAGGAAGCGTTCCAAGCCTTAAAAAGTGACATGCAATCCGCCCCCGCATTGGGGATGCCAAATTATGCTAAACCTTTTCACCTCTATGTTGCAGAAAAGTCTCGATTTGCGTGTGCTGTCCTGATGCAAGACACGCCCACAGGTAAACAACCTTTAGCCTACTACAGCACCAAACTTGACAATATAGAGGCTGGTTTGCCACCCTGCTACCAGGGACTGGCAGCAGCTGCTTTTGCCTTTCAGAAAGCATCGTCGCTGACCATGGGACATCCTGTGATGCTATACACTTCTCACCAAATTCATGTGTTATTAACAAGTCCACGTTTTGTTTTAACGCAAGCCAGACGCACAGGCTATGAAGTTGTTTTGTCAGCCCCTGAACTTCACATACAGCGTTGCACCATCGTTAATCCCGCCACAAAACTGATATTGCCCATAGAAGGTGCACCACACGATTGCATTCATGAAACAGACAATTTTATGCGCGCTAGGGAAGACCTACATAACCAACCAATTCCTGCAGATCTCACACTGTTTGTTGACGGCTCTTGTTTTCGCGATGGCACCGGCAGCCACGCAGGATATGGTATTGTTCAGCTCAATAACACTGATCAAAGCTTTGCGACACTACAATCCTGTGGCCTCGCTCAGCCTTGCTCGGCTCAACTGGCAGAGATAAAAGCCCTGACAGCAGCGTGTCAATTGGCAAGGGGAAAATCACTAAATGTTTACACAGACTCAGCATATGCCTATGGTGTATGCCACGTTCACGCTAACATTTGGAAACAAAGAGGGTCTCGCAGAGCAGATGGCACTCCAGTAACCCATGGAGCTGCCATTCTTGACCTTTTAGAAGCCATGTCACTTCCCAAAGCTTTAGCTATAATTAAATGTCCAGCTCACCAAAAAACTGACACATTGATAGCAAAAGGTAACAACCTTGCAGATGAGGCGGCTAAGCGGGCGGCAATAGGTGCAGTAATGGCACCTATACTTACCATACAAGATTGTGAATCACTCACTTCCTTGCCCTCGCTCAAAGCAGCACAAGACAGAGTAGAAGAAGCTGAAAAATGCTTATGGGTGAAAAGGGGAGCTATAAAGAACATGAGGACAGGGCCATTGCATGAAGTCTGGCTAGATGCCCATGGCCGCTTTGTACTACCAACCTTATTATTGCGACACGCCATAATTTGGGCGCATGGTAGCGACCATTGCGCAAGGGGGGAGATACTCAGGAAACTACAAGCAGTATGGTGGTCACCATTTATGGCAGCTACAGTGGATAGGGTATTAAATGAATGTGACATTTGTGCACAACACAACATCAGAAAAGTTTTTTCAGCCCCATTGGCACACATACCACTTCCAGATGGTCCATTTAGACACATCATGTTAGACTACATAGACATGGGACCACAATCAAGAGCGAGGGGAATGAGATACGTTTTGGTGGTCATATGTAGATTCAGTGGATGGGTGGAAGCAAAAGCTACAGCCAGATCAGACCACAGAACAGTTGCAAAATTTTTGTGCCTAGAGGTGTTCCCCAGATTTGGAATGCCAGACACCATATCATCAGATAATGGCAGTCATTTTGTGTCTAACGTCATACAAGAGACGCTGAAACAACTAGGGATCAAACAAAAATTTGGCTGCGTGTACCATCCCCAATCACAGGGAGCTGTAGAAAGGGCAAATGGTATCTTGAAAACCAAAATAACAAAAATAGTGGCAGATAGTGGAAACAAGCTTTACTGGGTGGATGCTTTACCGCTTGCACTAATGTCAATGCGCTCACAAGCCAGCAGAGTCACGCATCTAACACCGCATGAAATGCTTACGGGCCGGCCCATGCCGCTACCTTACTTAAGAGGCCCATATGGGGGACCGTCCCTGGAGCAATTACAAGGTGAAATGTTTGAATACTTACACAGTCTAACACGTATCCACAGGGCTGTGTTCCAGCAGGTGAAGGGTGCCACTGAGAACAGAGGGGTCGACATCCCAAGAGACCTCCAAAGGATACGCCCGGGAGAGCTGGTATACGTCAAGGTGTTCAAAAGGAAGTGGGACCAGCCACGAAGGGAAGGTCCATACAAAGTGATACTTGCCACTCCAACTGCCTTGAAAGTTGAAGGTAAGGATGTTTGGTTCCATCTTAACCACTGCTGCAGACCTAACCCACAAGTCCCAGAGAGACCACCCATACCCCGGCCTAGAACCAGACAGAGAGCAGCTTCCCCAGAAAGTGATCAACCAGAAGGGGATGGCGATGCCTCCCCACAGGAACAGGGGACAAGGAGGTCAGCACGCGTTGCACAACGACGCAGGGCAGAGGCAGCCCAGGGAGATGGCAGCAGTCCAGCCCAGAGTGAGAGCAGCGGGTCACTACAGGAGAGAGTATCAACAGTGGCAGGGAGCTCATCAGAGAGGAGCTCCTCGACCGCCAGGACTGACAGCCACTCTCAACCTCATGAGTCACCACCTGCTAGAGATAGGGAAGATCATGAGAGGACAAGTACAGAGAGAGAGGTGGCTGCAGAGGCAGAAGGACAGGAGAGAGAGGGAACAGAGGCAGAGGGAGAAGAAGGAGAAGAAAGCCTTAGCTCAGAACCAGGCGAGAGCAGAGCCACAGAAACCGGTTCAGACTCAGATTCAGACTCACACTCAGGAGACACAGACACAAGGGGATCAGGATCAGGAGAAGGAATATCCTCCCAGCAAACAGGAGGGTTTAAATAGCAGGAGAGGAGGAGCTAATGTGGGAGTGATAGGTGCAATACTACTAACGCTATTACTCATTCTAAAGGTGAGGCAGAGTGCAGGAGCAGAATTGAGCAATACTCATCAGGCACAGATAAGCAATTGCCTAATGGCATTAGGGACCATGGCTGCCAAACAAGGACAGATACCACATAGAGAGATGATGCAACTAACCTACTACAAATCACAAGCTTATGACGACATCTTGGTGGAAGGTCCAGGGAGTATTAGGTTGCATGGTCAATCTATAAGTTCACACTGCACTGCAGAGGAAAAGGTGGCAGCAAGAGTTATGTGTGACATGAGAGGCTGCACTGATGTGGACACAGGGTATAGAGTGTCCACAAAAGTAGCTCGCCAGTGGCTCCAATTGAAACCACTGTCCCAGAGAAAGCCAAGAGACGTGGTGATGCAGAGGACAGAGCTAGTTAGAACCACCACTTGGAAGTATAACCTTTTTTATCAAGGGCTGGAATACTCCACCAAGCAGGTCACTAACATTACGTGTGTAGCATGCCATAGAAGGAAAGGCTTGCCAGGGGTCAGACCACTCCCAAACATAGATGAATGCTGGGAACATAAGACGTGTTTTACTGCCTGTGTTATGTGGATGGCAGCGGGACAAGAAAGGTGGTCCAATACGACTGCAATTTGCCCCGGAACCTTTAACAATGCTTCTGACCAGTTCCAGCAGGAGTTTCACATGCCCCCAGTAGTACATTTAGCACCAGACCTTGTGTTCCCATTCTGTGTAGCACGGGGAAATAATATAGAACATTGGTTGAATAATGCCACTTCCACTAACTCCTCCCAAGAAGCAGAGAGGTTGATCCAGTGTAGGTATGAGGAGATAGTAGGACACGACAGTGAAGACATCACAGCATACAGGGGTACAGAAGGTGTGCAATACAACCCAAGAAGCTAAAATTCAATGTCATCAGGTAGTAAATGGCGGGAATGATTCATATGTGATGGGACGTCAATATAATGATACTACTTGGATTTTAACACTCAATTTAACTGATGGTACAACACCACTGGCAGACATATTTTGGAAGTGTGAAAAAGATCTACAGGTAAAAGTTGTGCTGCCAGCAAATTGGACAGGAATCTGTACCCCACTAATGTTAACGGGCCAACTTACAATGATGACCGTAAATGACAGCTTGAGCAACAGTACTAACACTCGGTCTCGTAGATCAACCAGCACTCAAACGTCCTCGTGGCAGGAAGATGCTAGTGTGTACATTACATGGAACCAGGAGCCACATGGGATCCCTTCAGACCAGCAAGCCATATCAGATGCATGGATAGAATCGGGTAGAGTACTAGGCTCCTGGCCACTCTGGGGAAGTGTAGCAAATGCCCAATATATAGCTCGTAACAGCCATTGGGTGAACTACTTATGGTATAATCAGCAAAGATTTGTCAACTGGACTACAGAAGCCTTACAAGGCGTAAGTGAGCAGTTACATGCCACATCCTTAATGACGGTGCAGAACAGGCGCTCATCATTGAGACTATGCTCGCGGAAGATCAAGGAGTTTGTGATGTGATAGGAGAACACTGTTGTACTGTCATCCCTATGCACACAGGAGAAGATTGCAACTTAACCCGAGCCCTACAAAACATACGCACTTTGCGAGACGAACATGTGCAAAACTCTAATTGGAACACGGAGGTCCCCTCAATTTGGAAATGGTTATCAACATTATCCCCAGGAAAGATTTTATACACGGTAGGAATGTTGTTGGGGGTCTTTATTTTGACTCTTCTTGTGGTAGCCTGTTGTGTTCTTCCCCTAGTGCAATGCCTCATCAAAAGAGCGATGGCAAGCGTCGCAGGACAATTTATTATAATAGATCACAGTTCTCGTCCCAAGACAATCACAGACTCGTATGAGGCCATGAGTGGCTCTGAAGGGAAAGACCTTAAGGATCTTAACCAAAGCACAGGGCCAAGTGAGGGAAATCAGTATGAAATGATGATGTCAGACAACATACTGGGTCAAGATGATCAAACATGGAAGCCGGCTGGGGAAGAATATGAGGAAATAATGTAAAACACAGAGGTCTTGCTGTCACCAACCCTACTAACACTTAATGTAGAAAATTTGCTTGCATGGCTTATGTATACAGTTAACCACTGAAGGGACAGACACAGCACTAACAGGAAAGGGACAGTACTCTAAAAAGATGTCTCTTGTAAACTTTGAGATAGATATAAACCATGACTGAGCCTTGGAGAACCCCACAACCGTATCAGCAGGAGCCAGAGGAAGAGCCAGTGCTTCAATATCAGCAGCAGGTGCCAGGCGTGATGGGACCCCCACGTCCACCTCCGCCACCCTACCCAGTGGGCAGCCGCCAGATGTCCCTCTGCAACCCCGACGAAGGTGTCCAGACGGGCGGACGACGCAGCTCCAACCCCTAAAGGATGACGCCGGCACAGGTCTACACTGCAGTCTTGGGAGATCCACCACCAACACATACCTTTTGTCAACTGCTGACAGCCCCCAGCCCCACTGATGACCCCCAAGAAATCTCCCACCCAGCGATAGATACCTCCACCGGGGAAGGCCAAGCCCCAGTTGATCCCATCCCAGAAAATCCTTATCCACACTAACCCCCGTCACAATATATACAGAGAGCCATGGAAGAGCAGGGGCTTCCTACCTCACGAGCAGGCACTGAGGAGGTCCAGACACCCACTTCCCCACAAGTGCCTGGACAGAGTGGATATTTTTCTTGGCAGCGCCGTGTGTGAGATGGCCCATCATCAGCAACGGACGACGACACTGAATCACTGAGTTATTCACCTACTACTCCTGAGCCCGCCCCAGTACCAGGCCCACAGCAAAGGAATGAAAGGGGCAGAACAGTGGGCCCCGCGCCAGTACAACCCTTGCAGTCCTACATACGTCACAGGCTGCAAACTGAGTATGGAGTGATCCCAGAATTTATTGAAGCCCACCTAAAGCTGTTACCCGAGGGGAAGGCCAAAACCGAGCACGATCGTGAAATGGAAAATGCACTGCGCGCCCAGCTTCACTCTGTTCCCCAAGGACCCTACCGTATGTTCATGCGCAGTCTGGCCATCCCACTGCGTGCAAAACTGCTCAGACTTCGCCGTGACACCTATGCAGTCAGGAAGGGCGAGAACCATACCCTAAGCCGACAGTATCACTTACACACCAACAACGAGATGTTGCGCCTGCGCACCCAGCTCCAGGAAATGACCCAGTTCAGAGATACCCTCTTGGTGGAGCTGTCTATGCTGAGAGGAAGGACGGCGGCTCAACAACACCAAGGTCACCAGGACTGATATGGACATGATGCAAAACCATGGAAATCATGTATGATGATGTCATAATAATCATTGACATGTGATTTGTGTGCTAATCAATAAGCTATGATTTATGCCTACTCTTTAACAAGAAGACACAAGTTGTATGTTACTCATTAATGAAGAGAAGTGTGACAAGATGATGATTGATGAAATATGATCTATGAGTTAGAACTATTGATAATCACTGGAAAATGATTCATGTGTGGTACTAGATAATCTTAATCAGTAGTTATGGGACTATGAAGTCCCACAGGGGGGAATATATATTTTTCTCTCTCCTTCTGTGATTCAAATAGTTATGGGACTATGTAGCCCCAAAGGGGGGAATGTAGTGTAAAAGTTATGCTCAGTAAATCAAGTAACAAGGTTAATGCATCCTTTGAACCTGTATGAGTTATTGCCGAGGTTATTTGTTCCTTTGATCATTCACTTCTAGGAATCTGTTGTTTGATCATTCACTCCTACAAATCTGTTGTCAAGTTTATTTATTGCCCTGTTTGATGATCAAACACATGCTCAAATGTTGTAACTCGCATACTTTCACTCACACATTGTACTCTAAGGTTTTATTTGCACGAAATAAGAAACACTGTGGACTGTGTAGAAAGTCCCTAGAATTCACATATTTTAAAAAATGGAACAAGAATGAAACTGAACCTAAGGGAAGGAATTTCACATATTTTTAAAAATAGAACAAGAATGAAACCGAACCTAAGGGAAGGAATTTTGGGAAATTCCAGGCTACGTTACACCATTAAAAACGGGCCCCAATCAGAATTGGACACAAAGAAAGTTCTCCACCAATAGAATTGGGTTTAAGTGGGAAGTCTCTGAGTCTCCACCAGCATATAAGCTAGGATTCTGAAAGCGGCTCTTCAGTCGCACCCCGGGGTTTGACTCACTAAGTTGTCTGTGTTAAAGCCTGTTGACACATTAAACTTGATTGCATCGGATCTTGCCTGTTTCCAGTGCTTCTTTAAGAATTTGCCTGCTGAACTTAAGATATCAAATCGACAATCGAAGACGACTAACAAGAGACAAGAAGTTCAAGGTCGGGAGCCTACAGGCCCACTTCCAGGCACCGAATCTTTGATACTTCAGGAGGAGATGCCAAGCTGTTGTGGCTGCGTATGGCTGTTCCACATGCTACTGAGGTCTCTGACAGTGTGAAGTGAATAAAGTGTAAAAATGGCCAATATCTGTTGTTTTTTTCCCCCTTATTACTGTGGGAAATATATATATATATATATATATATATATATACACACACATATATATCTATATCTATCTATATATATATATATATATATACTGACTTCATCAGTAAAGTTCAGTGTTGTTGGTGTTTTCTCCAACATGCCCTTAAGACAGCCAAACAGGGTGTCCTGCTGCTATTCACTGTCAAGGTACACAGGCACCTTGTATGGGGGTTTCTGAGGAAACTACTTAGATGGCTTTCATTAAGCACATCCTGTAAATAAACCAAAGGACAGAATTAATTATGTTATTATGTACTGTATAATATCCTAACAATGGCAGAGGGTGAATCAATTCAGTTATTTAGTATGTAAAATGTAATAGTTGTCAAAGTACCACCAAATGCTGCGCTGCTCCCTGTGACTGTATGATGAAGTCCACAAGTCTTTTTTTCATTTTGGGTATGGTTACTAGCCATATTTCCATATTTGGTTGATTCAGAAAAAATGCTGATTCGCAAAACGGGGGATGGAAACATTTATGTTTGAATTAAGTCTGATCATTTTTAATTGGATCCAAGATAGCAGCATGTCCATTGTCTCCTCAGTGTCTCTGTCTTAATTATTTTTAATTGACCTTAGTGCCTTTTCTCACTGTTGAAAAAGGTTTTTAAACATTTCTCTGGAGTTGTCTGTCAGCCATGTTTCTGATAAAGCAATAACAGAAAAATCATGATTGAGTGAGGATAAATAATGAATAAATTTGTCATAGTTGCTGGAAAGACTTCTAATATCAAAGTCATAAAACTTAGTTTTATTATAAAAACTACAAAAGTTAGAAATATCAAATGATGAAAAAAATTCAGGTCAGGATCAACATCAAAATTTTAATTATCCGTTGCTGAAGGATCAAAAGCCTCAAAGGTCTGGCCTTCAGAATCAGATTTGTTGTAGTCCATTGTGTGTGTAGAGAATAATGTGCTGTAAATGTGTGATTATGTCATCAAAATACAATACAAATGCCAAATGATGAAGACTAATGAGCCAAACTCTGAGCATTGGCCTTGCTTTGTTTTGATGGGTTTTGGGTGGATGGATGAACAATAAGTTTGTCGTATCTCAAATATGCAATGTCACCTCTCTCATGGGCTACCTTCATAGCTGGGAGTAGTTCTTTCCTTCTTTGCCGGACAGCTTCAGGGAAGTCCTCATTGATGAATATGCCTGAGTGTTTCAAGTTTTTAGCTTTACCCAGAACAGCAAGTTTGTCCTGCAACCACAGAAATCTGACCACAATGGGTCCGGGCTTTTCCAATGATGCCATTGGCTTCCCAGTCCTATGAGCCCAGTCCATCTCAATTTTCAAATGATCCAGATGTAGTTTTTCACTGAATAGCTTTCTCACCTTTTCTTCAGATTCAGACACCTTTTCTTTCTCAGACTCTTTGATGCCATCAACGACAATATTACGGTGCCTTGACTGACCATCCAGATAGTCTGTCTTGTCTGAGATTGAGCTCAAACTTTTACAAATTGTGTCTAAATGTGTCCTGGTTTCATTACAGTTCTTGGACCAAATTTTAGATGAGTTTTTAAAATCATCAAACTCCTTTTGAGTCATTTCTAGACTCACCTTGAGATCGTAGACTTGCTTTGAGAGATCATCAGTCCTCTTGTTTGAATGATCAATTATGATCTGCACACAAGTTTTGAAGCTTTTTTGCTGTTGTTCTAGCAAAGTTGTGTAGAAGTCTTTTTGCTGATCCAACAATTCACGGACTTGAGTCATGGTGACATATTCCTCAGTGGAGTTGTTTGAAGGTTTGGGTGGCATGGTTTGATCTTTAGCCCTCAAGGCCCACACGGCCTGAAATTCAGCAGGGTAAAGCCAAAAACCTCCACAGGATACCAGCAATGTCCACAAATTTTGCTGTGAAGAGTTGCTTGAACTCTTGTAAACAGGAATTTAGAGTTGTAGGCAGGATTCTTCAGATTTCTGTTAGATAGAAAATCAGAAAATCAACCTAGGCCTGATGGTAGCTGCTATTTGACCTGATGGTAGCTGCTGCTGGGCCTGGTGAGGCTGCTGCTAGGCCTGGTGCAGAACTCATGACAATTTTTGCGCCACCTACACACACTAAAATGGCTGCTGCCGCCTGTAGGAATTACGTAGAAAGATCAAACCAAAACTGGCTTCTTTGTCTTCTCGAGACCTACAAATCACTCATTAACACTACTAACCTAAATCCAACAGGAAATGAGCTAGTGCCTCTGAAGTAACATGAGCAAATGTGTCAGCTGTGAGCTAGACATTGTAAGGAGTTGAAAGCCACCTCGATCTGCCTGTTCTTCAACTTGTCTCTCTCTGTCAGTGGTGGACGTAGGATGTTTGTAGGGCAGGGGTGAAAAGGAAAAAAGGGCATCTGCTACATGACATGGGGGCCCACTGATGTGGAAAAAACTCAGTTGACCCCCTAAACATGCTCAAAAACTCACCAAAATCAGCACGCATGTCAGGACTGGCGAAAAATGTGATACAATGAAAAAATTAACCCCAAAAGTGCCAAAATGGGCTCTCTAGTGCCACCTAGACACACTAAAATGGCCGCTGCCATCTGTAGGAATGTGGTAGAAAGATCAAACCAAAACTGGCTTGTTTTTCTCATTGAGACCTACAAATCGCGCTCTTTCTTCAAAAATCTTCTTTTCCTACTCCGTTTATCGTATTGGCTTCAAACTCGCACACATGACAGATCAACTCGTGCTAAGTGCTCTGTAATTGTAGCACATGTATTATGCAGCGTGACAAGTAACTTACTTATCAGAGTATTTCTTTGGTCAACAGTCACATAACCACACACAAACATTCTCTCTCTCCTTCTCTCTCTCTCTCTCTCTCTCGTCCTGTTACTGCATGTCACAAACTCGGCCGTACTGCATGTCAGTAACTCGGCCTTTGTGCTCCACTGTCTCACAGATTAACTTCTATCACAGCGGTGCCTAGTGTGACGTGTGAGGTTATGCTTCTGCTGTGGTCCTGTCAAATGCCTCCTGCTGCTGCTGTAATAATTAGTCATTAGTCAAACTGATCTTGAAGTGCTTGGGCTGTCACCTAACTACATGCACCTAGCTACATTAATTAGCGTAAGAATGGCTTCACTCTGACAGACACACACACACACACACACACACACACACACAGGCTTGTGTGTGTGGTTACAATCTTTAAAGGACAGATTACAGCAGCAGAATCTCCATTTGAAACAGCCTCTGCACATTATATATCAGTTTGTTCCATCTCCCACATACTACTACAGCCTTTATTACTGATAATACTGTTGCTACTTTTGTGATTATGACTGTTAAATACATATTGTAACGTGCTGTAATCTTATAGACACATAGTGCTCAGTAATTCTAGCACATGTAGATCCTGTTACTGCATGTCACTAACTCTGCCGCACTGCATGTCAGTAACTTGGCCTCTTCCCCAGAGCCTTTGTGCTCCACCGTCTCACAGGTTAACTTCTATCACAACGGTGCCTAGTGTGATATGTGAGGTTGTGCTGCTGCTGTGGTCCTGCCAAATGCCTCCTGCTGCTGTTATTAGTCATACTTCTACTTTTATTATAGACATAGGATTATTGTCACATTCGATTCAATTTTATTTATAAAGCCCAATATCACAAATCACAGTTTGCCTCACAGGGCTTTACAGCATACAACATCCCTCTGTCCTTATGACCCTGGCAGCGGATAATGAAAAACTCCCCCAAAAAAACCCTTTAACGGGGAAAAAAATGGTGCAAACCTCAGGAAGAGCAACTGAGGAGGGATCCCTTTCCCAGGACGTGCAATAGATGTCGTACAGAACAGATCAGCATAATAAATTAACAGTAATCCGTATGACACAATGAGACAGAGAGAGAGAGAGAGAGAGAGAGAGAGAGAGAGAGAGAGAGAGAGAGAGAGAGAGAGAGATGCAGGTAATGACAGTAGCTTACAACAACATTATTGAAAGTAATAATATTATAGTTATACTTCTGGCTACTGTGGTACAATATGTTGAAAGTATGTATTAATATCTGACAGTATACATGTGTGACAATAGTCATATGTGTATAATAACAGTAGAAGTATGACTAATGACTAATGATGGCAGCAGCAGCAGAAGGCATCTGGCAGGACCATGGCAGCAGCACAACCACACACGTCACACTGTCCAGGCACCGCTGTGATATGTGTTAACCTGAGAGACAGTGGAGCACAAAGGCTCCAGAGCAGAAGCTGAGTTAGTGACATCCAGAATGGCTGAGTTAGCAAGATGCAGTAATAGAATATGAGAGAGAGAGAGAAAGAGAGAAGGAGAGAAGGTGCCCGGTGTTTTATAGGGGGTCCTCCGGCAGACTAGGCCTAAGTCAGCCTAACTAGGGGCTGGTACAGGGCAAGCCTGAGCCAGCCCTAACTATAAGCTTCATCAAAGAGGAAAGTCTTAAGTCTAGTCTTAAATGTGGAGACGGTGCCTGCCTCCCGGACCATAACAGGAAGATGATTCCACAGGAGAGGAGCCTGGTAGCTGAAGGCTCTGGCTCCTGATCTACTTTTGGAGACTTTAGGGACCACGAGTAACCCTGCGTTCTCAGTGGGGAGTGTTCTGGTGGGATAATAACATATGTATATTATCAGATATTAATATATACTTTCAACATATTGTACCACAATAGCCAGAATTATAATTAGAATATTATTACTTTCATTAATGTTGTTGAAAGCTATTAACATTACCATTTGTCCTGCATCTGTATCTCTGTCTCTCTCTCTCTCTCTGTCTCTGTCTCTGTCTCCCCTTCTGTCTCATTGTGTCATAGAGATTACCCTTAATGTTTTATGTTGATCTGTTCTGTACGTCATCTATTGCACGTCTGTCGTCCTGGAAGAGGGATCCCTTCTCAGTTGCTCTTCCTGAGGTTTCTACCATTTTTTTCCCGTTAAAGCTATAGTGCATAACTTCTGTCGCCCCCCCAGCGGATAATGCGTTATTACAACAAATAAGCCGGCACTTCTATGTATGCAGAGTAACACTCGCCACACACCGTGTACACAGAGTAACACTCACTTCACACCGTGTACACAACGCTACACAACGTGGCGAACACCAGGCTGCCAACATTACATTACATTCATAGCACCATTTCCAAGAAAATAATAAAGTACTAGGTCCAGTACATGTAACAGCAACACATACTACTCATAATGTAATTATAAACCAAGACACTTACTCATCCAGCAGCAACAAGGCAACATCCGTGTCTGCCCTCAGCCCAATTTCTTCCTTCAGGGCTCTCCACCGAGAAAAAGTGACGCCTATACAAATCCTTGTTTGCCTTATCCATCAGTCACTTTCCTTCTTTGGTAAAAGACCTTCAGCCGAACGTGCAGGCTTTTTCTTTGTGGTAGGATCCACTTCCAAACCGTGTCTCGGCCGCTTCTTTGGGTTCTCTGCCATGTTGCTGTCTCTCTCTACCTGCGCTCTACCTCTTGCTATGAGACTCTCCGCTCTTCCTCCCCCTCCCTTCTTGTTGTAAGGTATAAAGCGACATTTTCTGTGCACCAGCGCTGGAATGTCATCGGTCAACACACAAACTAAAAATGATATATATTGAAAAATACCGCGAGATGTTAGAGGAGCCGATCGGCTGAATCAGCATTGTGTCATCTCCTCTGGTAGTGGCTTGGGTGAAACGGACATTTACAGACATGTAGAAGTTATGCACTATAGCTTTAAAGGGAGTTTTTCCTTATCTGCTGCGAGGGTCCGAAGGACAGAGGGATGTTGTATGCTGTAAAGCCCTGTGAGGCAAATTGTGATTTTTGATATTGGGCTTTATACATAAAATGATTGACTGATTGATTGATTGATTCATTCATTCATTCATGTCGTCGTCAGTAGTTTGGTTTTCAGAAGCCATCAAAGTTCTACTCCAAAGTCATGGGTTCATTGCCAGAAATGACCTTGCATTCTATTGACATTGCTTGTTTTAAAGATATTTCGACTCTTACGAATAGGCTAATTCACACTGTCTACGTGAGCTGGAGGCCGACAGCCTGCAGCTTTAATTTCTATTTTATTTATGCATTAATTTATAATTTGTCATGTAGTGAATAATGGCCACCATTATTATCATTATCTTATTCTCTTGTTGTATCTTTTGTTACTCTACTCAGGTGTCACTTGTACGTGAGATTTTAATTTTAATGTGACCTCCTGATTGAATAATGTATCCATATTATAACTAGTCTATCACACTGACCAGTCCACTCATCAGGGTTTTTTCATGTGACTTTTGATCTTTGTTCTTTTGTTCTTTACTTACGTAATTTTTGATGTACCTCCCTGGAGGCTGTTTAAAGTTGTACTTTTACTAATTATGTTAACAATGCAAATATGCTTTGTTTGATTTATTCCAGTAGCGGAAGTTGTAGTCAGTTGACTAACAGCTAGAGGCTGTTTGAACTTTTTCACCATGTGGCTCACTAACTCACCTGTCAGGTAATTAGAAGACTGATCTTTCCATCCCTGATAGCTAGTGTTATTAGAACTGTGAACTTAGTGATAAATAAAGCAGTGCTGCATGACAGTCTGACTGCACCTGACAGACTTTGTCAGGTACAGAGCAATTAAGTTCTGTAATTCTTCCCATCATTGTTTATGTTGTTCAGGGTTAATCAAAGAGAGACATTGAGACACCTGTTGTCTGACACTAAGTCTATTCTTAAATGTGGAGATGGTGTCTGCCTCCCGGACTGTAACAGGATGATTCCACAGGAGAGGAGCCTGATAGCTGAAGGCTCTGGCTCCTGATCTACTTTTGGAGACTTTAGGGACCACGAGTAACCCTGCGTTCTCAGAGCGCAGTGTTCTGGTGGGATAATAAGGCACTATGAGCTCTTTTAGATATGACGGAGCCTGAGCATTTAGAGCTTTATAAGTTAACTGTAGGATTTTAAATTCAATTCTGGAGGGAGCTACAGGGAGCCAGTGCAGGGAAGCTAAAACAGGAGAAATATGATGTTGTTTCTTAGTTCCTGTTAGTACACGTGCTGCTGCATTCTGAATTAGCTGGAGTTTTTAAGGACTTACTAGAGCTACCTGATAATAGAGAGTTACAGTAATCCAGCCTTGAGGTGCATGTTTCTTACCAAACTGTCAGAAACAGACTCCATGAGGGTGGCATCCAGGCCCAACGTCATTGAGGGGGAACTGTACTCACAGCCCAACGCTGTGCAGCTCGATTACCATACGCCAGAGACCAGAACAGCCAGGTCCACCACTGGCACCCCGTTCTCTTCACAGATGAGAACAGGACCACACTGAGCACATGTGACAGTAGTGAAAGTCTGAAGACAATGTTATGCTGCCTGTAACATCATCCAGCATGACTAGTTTGGCAGTGGGTCAGTGATGGTCAGGGAGGGCATATCCTCAGAGGGTCGCACAGATCTCCAAGTCATAGCTAATGGTACCCTGACTCTGTTAGGTACCGGGATGAAATCCTTAGAGCACTTTAACTGCTTTGCAGCTATGTCACACTATGTGCCCAAAACAAATTTCCCGCTTTGGACAATAAAGTTTATCTTATCTTATCTTAATTATCAGACCTTATGCTGGTGCAGTGGGCCCAGAGTTACTCTTGGTGCACAACGATGCCCGGCCTCATGTGGCCAGACTTTAGGCAGTTCCTGGATTATGAAAGCATTGATGCCATTGACTGGCTCTCTGGTTCCAATGACCAAAATCCAATTGAGCCCCCATGGGACATTGTGTATCGCTGTATCCAACGCCGCCAAGTACCACCACAGACTGTCCAGGAGCTCACTGATGCCCTGATACAGGTCTGTGGAGGAGATTCCCCAGGATACCATCTGCTGACACATCAGGAGCATGCCCAGGTGTGGGGGCCATACACACTACAGTCACCACCATGGGTTCATCCCAAAATCAAATTTCGCATCCATGTTTCCCTCACTTGTGTCTCTTCCTCGCGTCTTAGCTCCGCCCTCATAGGACACAGGGATGAGATGCGAGGATGAGACGTGAGGAGAGAAGAAACGAGAAAATATGACTTTAGAGAAATGAGACGTCCTTTCCTCTGAACTGTCACGTGAAGCGACATCCATTTCTAATGACGGCGACAGCAGATTACAGCTGGATCACCTAAAGGAGGCTTTATTAACAGCTATAGAAAGTTTGAATGGAGTTTGTGTCTGTATATGTATATATATATATATATATATATATATATAATTTTTTGTTTTTACTGTATGTCCTTTATTAACAAGCTAGAAAAGTGTCAAAACCATACAGTACTTGGTTGAAACATAATATTTTAACAACAAAAATACAGCACCCCCCCTCCCCTTGCCTCAAAAAATGGTTTGATCCACCCCATCCCTCCCACTGTTCCCCGACCCGGGCTCAGAGCAATGCGTTGCCTTCCAGAGTAGGTGATATGCAGTAGTAGTAGTGTAAGTACCTGGCTGAAACCAGGATATGTGGCACATTTCCTAACTTCTACCACTCAATACCAACACATTATTATCATTACCAGTCCTCATTTTTGCTGCATTTAATCGTAGGTCACTGTTTATGTTGTTAGGTAGGAGTTAGCTGACGTTTTTTCTAGCTAGGAAACGTTACAGGTAACACTGTCCTCTGTTTGAATTGGAATGAGAGAAGCTAGCAGTTGTGTCATGTGCATGTGTTAATATTAAAGCCAAGGTGCTACTGACTAGCTAACTGACTGGATGCCCATTAACATTATAACTCCTATAACTCGAAAAAAAAAAAGAGCCACGTTCAGGTAAGACTAAATGGTCTGTCTATCTGGAATGATGTTGTAAGTTGGATCAATGTATCAGTCTATATCTCTTATTAGATATAAAACACATTGTTTGGTTATTTGTCTTTTGGTTGACAGCACAAAGGGGGGGGGCAGAGAGAGAACTTTATTTATTAGTATTCTTATTAGTATTTTTGGTACTCACTATAGGGGGCTAGTTTACTCCAGAAACATACATACTGTTTATGTGTATGTTGAGGAGCTGTTGTATCAAAATGAGTTGTCTTCCCCCAGAAATTAGGGTTACAATAAGTTTATTTTATGATTCCAATCCATTCCTCTTTTGCTGTGGCTCAGCATTTAAATAACGTTTATCAGATTTGATGGTTTAGTCACAGACTTTCACAAAAAGTGTTGTGCTTTTCTTTCACAAACGTGGGAATGAAATTGCGTTAAAATGTACAAAACAGTGAAATTTATCTTGCCTGGCTGGGCAGCTCTCTGGGTGCTCAGCACCTCTAAACCACTGATCCTAGAATCACCCCTGCTTTCCATGTAAACATATCCCAACAGGTTCATTTTCTAATGTAACCTGCAAGATTTGGAAATGTCTCTGTTTTTTTTTAGAAAGTAATTTAACAAAAAGAACTTAAGCATTTATTTTCAGGAATTTATCTATCTAATGTAAATATTATTATGTTTAAGATTGTCACAATGCAATTTTTAATTTTCACTTCTTTATTTCTCTGTCGCTGTGAATAATATTATAGATTGTCACACAAGTTGATGTTTGGTATTTGTGCCTTTCCACTGCACGCGGGGAATGTGACTGATTGCAAACTCACAGCCACTCCTACTTAAGAGGGCTTCTCTTTACTACCAAACTGCATGATGAAGGTCTAGTTCCCAAAATGTTGCAGCATTAAAATCATTACTTTTGAAAGTTAGACAGTGTGCAGGAGTTTTTCTGCAAGTTGTGTTTTGCCCGACCCTGTCCTACACACCTGTTTGGAAATAGATTTGCGAAGTATTCCTTTGTTTTGATAGTCATTTATCACTCAGCACAAAGATAATGAGAAAATCCATATAAAAATAAGAATGATTGTGAAAATTGGTCATATTTGTGCTGATTTGCCATCAGTGTGTTTATCACCTGAGGGGGGAGTTTGTGAAGGAAATGGTGAACAAACAGCTTCCAGGATTTAGTAAACATACAACACAGAAAAGACATGTCAAGACCCTGAAAGACAAAGCAAAAAAATAAAAAAACAACAACAAAAAAACAGCTCTGGGGCAGAGAGCACAGTATATATAGGTGTTACACAGGTGTTAGGTGAGGTGGGATGAGGTGAAGTAACACCTCACTGCAGACATGATAAGTCCAAAGATTTTCCTGACAGTCGGTGAGTCCCTTCTTTTTCTTCTTCTTTTAGTGTGGGGGGAGATATTTTTCAGACAATCTGCATGTGTCTACTATCAAAAAACACTTTAAGTTTTTTCATAGTAAAAACAAATCATGAGGGATTAAACCAAAAGTGCACACTGTCCCATGTTACAGATGAAGCGCATGTGAGTCTTAATTGTAACAATGCCAGTTACGGTTGTAACATGGCTTTAAAAAAAAACTTCATTAAACAGGTTTCATGGCAAATCAACAAAATTTCAGTCAGTCAGCTGTTTTTATGTTGCTTTCATACCATGTATATGTGATCAGATAATGGATTAAACTTAATGACTGTATTAAAACTGTATTAAAAGATGCAGCAGCTGGCACAGTGGTATCCTTTCTCATTGGCAAATACATAGGTTACACCTACAAAGTTAGCAAATTTGATTAATGGAAGTAATGAAAGTACTACAAAACCTTATCTGATCCGAAATATAATGAATGGTATCTGACTGAACACAGAGTGCAGTTTGGGGAGGCCTGTGTGTGTAAATGCGCACTGATCCCTGGAGGGTCACTGTAGCAAGACCCCAAACCACTAAGCTTTACAGTGTATGGTAAACCCACACAGTCCATTTATATGTGCACTTTTTACTGACAAAAAGCAGATGTTTGAATACATACATACATATACATATATATGTATGAATACAATATATATATGTATATATATATATATATATATATATATATATATGTACAGTACAGGCCAAAAGTTTGGACACACCTTCTCATTCAATGCGTTTTCTTTATTTTCATGACTATTTACATTGTAGATTCTCACTGAAGGCATCAGAACTATGAATGAACACATGTGGAGTTATGTACTTAACAAAAAAAGGTGAAATAACTGAAAACATGTTTTATATTCTAGTTTCTTCAAAATAGCCACCCTTTGCTCTGATTACTGCTTTGCACACTCTTGGCACTCTCTCCATGAGCTTCAAGAGGTAGTCACCTGAAATGGTTTTCTAACAGTCTTGAAGGAGTTCCCAGAGGTGTTTAGCACTTGTTGGCCCCTTTGCCTTCACTCTGCGGTACAGCTTACCCCAAACCACCTCGATTGGGTTCAGGTCCAGTGACTGTGGAGGCCAGGTCATCTGCCGCAGCACTCCATCACTCTCCTTCTTGGTCAAATAGCCCTTACACAGCCTGGAGGTGTGTTTGGGGTCATTGTCCTGTTGAAAAATAAATGATTGTCCAACTAAACGCAAACCGGATGGGATGGCATGTCGCTGCAGGATGCTGTGGTAGCCATGCTGGTTCAGTGTGCCTTCAATTTTGAATAAATCCCCAACAGTGTCACCAGCAAAACACCCCCACACCATCACACCTCCTCCTCCATGCTTCACAGTGGGAACCAGGCATGTGGAATCCATCCGTTCACCTTTTCTGCGTCTCACAAAGACACGGCGGTTGGAACCAAAGATCTCAAATTTGGACTCATCAGACCAAAGCACAGATTTCCACTGGTCTAATGTCCCTTCCTTGTGTTTCTTGGCCCAAACAAATCTCTTCTGCTTGTTGCCTCTCCTTAGCAGTGGTTTCCTAGCAGCTATTTGACCATGAAGGCCTGATTCGCACAGTCTCCTCTTAACAGTTGTTCTAGAGATGGGTCTGCTGCTAGAACTCTGTGTGGCATTCATCTGGTCTCTGATCTGAGCTGCTGTTAACTTGTGATTTCTGAGGCTGGTGACTCGGATGAACTTATCCTCAGAAGCAGAGGTGACTCTTGGTTTTCCTTTCCTGGGTCGGTCCTCATGTGTGCCAGTTTCGTTGTAGCGTTTGATGGTTTTTGCGACTCCACTTGGGGACACATTTAAAGTTTTTGCAATTTTCCGAACTGACTGACCTTCATTTCTTAAAGTAATGATGGCCACTCATTTTTCTTTCGTTAGCTGATTGGTTCTTGCCATAATATGAATTTTAACAGTTGTCCAATAGGGCTGTCAGCTGTGTATTGATGGACTGGGGGCTCATCCTACTCTCCAATGTGCTATGTGTGAGCTCAGTCCTGCGTGTTCTTTAATGAAGCAATAGGAGAAGATATTCAGTCTCAGTTAATGTAGTTTATTAAGCAGTAAAGGAATAAAATTACAGAGCTCTGGGTCTCAACTTCACGTCCCTGACGAACAACAAAGGTGTGTCAGTTCACGAAGTCTGACCTCCTGTCCTTTCCCTGACCCAGTATATTTGAGCGTAACAGAGTGTCATTGTGCATGCGAGGCGTTGTCCTCCTCTCATTGGCTATTCCAATTCCTCCTTCACCACACCACGCCCCTGCCTCGTGTGAATCTGACTCCTTCCCGCTGGCGGTGGGGGCGTGGTTCCTGTTTTGAAAGACAAGAGAACAACACAACTCCCTGCACGTGCTGTACCTTACTATCTGTATATCACTTTCTATTCTTTTTACCATATATGAAACTAATTATCTAAGCATTGCGGTATGTGCTCCTCAGACTTCATGCCTCTTCCTCTCCTGTACTTCTCCACTTCTGCAAAGCAAACACATTCAGATCAGCTGAAATCATCTCAGTATTCTCATTGTTCACACATCTAAAACTTATATAGTGAAACACAACTTATAGTAAAACACATAAAATCATTCTATTCCCAACAGTCCCCCTTTTGGCCTCATAGGACTGAGGCCACTTTTTTCAGTGTCAATGTATCCAGGTCCCCCTTTTTAGGTCTTTTGATTACTGCACTTTTTGTTTCTTTTGAAACAAAAAGTTATAACTCCCCTTTTTGGTCTCATACACATGAGACCACTCACACCTTGTCTTCTCCTGAGTCTGAGCCCGAATCTGAATCAGTAGGCGGCTCTCCTAACAGGGTGGCCGTCTCCATTTGAGTCATCTGATATGGTGGGGGCTGTGGATGTTTTCTCTCCACAGCTGTCACTATTATTCTTTCACAGAGTGACCAGATACATGGGATACAACAACAACCACATAATACTGACACCGTGAGCATTCCCACCAGAGACAAGAATACCAATACCACTAAATCTTTCCACTTATCAAACCACTTCTCGAAGATACCACCCAGGGGTTTATCAATGCCTGAGTGTTCATGCATTTCCTCAGAGAGCATGCGCAGCCCTTCTAGCGCCTTAGTTACTGACCCGTCTGGAGCTGTGTTGTTTGGGATGAAGGTGCAGCAGAGGCCCTGGAACATAGAGCAGACACCCCCTTTCTCTGCCAAAAGCATGTCTAACGCAATTCGGTTCTGTACTGTCATCAGGGAGGTGGCTGCCAGTTGTTCAGAGAGTCCCCCAACTGCGTCCCTAGTGCTGTTGGCCAGTCTAAGAACATTGTAATGCACATAATTAATTCTGTCCACATTTTTGTTAGGGGTGATGGGAAACAGCGCAGCTAGTATGGGTATGTTTTCAAAAGCAGCGGCCACTTGGTCAGCCAATTTGTACTGGTCTGGGACCCCATGAGGAACACCTATGGCGGCCATGTACGTGGTTGTTCCCTGGCTCATATCAAATGCATTTCTTTTCTGTCTACCTGGGTTGGTCTGGGTATCCCTCATCCCTAACAGGACCAGGGGTACAGCCAGTCGGACCAGTGCACACGTACCAACCCAGGAGAATGGCAGGGACAAGTGGAGGGTCTTATCTCCACAGTACCAGAACAGGTCCCCTCTAGCCTGAACCATGCTGCTGGCGTTCTGCCACGTACTCACATTCAGTGTTCTCTGGCACCAGTCAGCTTGCATCAGTTACCACCCCGGTGGAGAGGTTCCTATGGAAACAAGTGTAGTTGGCGATTCTGGGACTAAACGTTGGTGGGATGGCGTGATTCTTTATGGGTGGAAACAGAGAACTCAGAGTGGTACAATTAGCAGGATCAGGATACATGGTCATATTTATCATACAGTTAAAACCAATAGGGTCTGTGTCGGGATACAAAGGGGCTGGACTGGTGAACAGTGTAGGTCTAGCGGATGAGCATACAATGCAATTTGACATGTTCATGGATTCTGCTGTCGCCGCCACCCAGTCTAACCATAGGTTTCTGTCTCCATAGCCTGTGGCCAATCTGACTACGTCACTGCGGGTCAATTTAGAGTAGTCAATGTTTATCACGCCTGTGTTCTTTTGGGGTTCAGGCGCCTTGGTTACATTACTTGGGGATACGGTGGTATTAGTAGGGGGAGGATTCTGCATCTTGCTAACTCGGCCATTCTGGATGTCACTAACTCGGCTTCTTCTCCGGAGCCTTTGTGCTCCACTGTCTCTCAGATTAACTCATATCACAGCGGTGCCTGGACAGCGTGACGTGTGTGGTTGTGCTGCTGCCGTGGTCCTGCCAGATGCCTCCTGCTGCTGCTGCTGCCATCATTAGTCATTAGTCATACTTCTACTGTTATTTTACACATATGACTATTGTCACACATGTATACTGTCACATATTAATACATACTTTCAACATATTGTATCACAATAGCCAGAACTATAACATTATTACTTTCATTAACGTTGTTGTAAGCTACTGTCATTACCTGCATCTCTCTCTCTCTCTCTCTCTCTCTCTCTCTCTCTCTCTCTCTCTCTCTCTCTCATTGTGTCATATAGATTACTGTTAATTTATTATGCTGATCTGTTCTGTACGACATCTATTGCACGTCTGTCCGTCCTGGAAGAGGGATCCCTCCTCAGTTGCTCTTCCTGAGGTTTCTACTGTTTTTTTTTCCCCGATAAAGGGTTTTTTTTTGGGGAGTTTTTCCTTATCCGCTGTGAGGGTCTTAAGGACAGAGGGATGTCGTATGCTGTAAAGCCCTGTGAGGCAAATTGTGATTTGTGATATTGGGCTTTATAAATAAAATTGATTGATTGATTGATTGATTGATTCAAAAGGGTTAGTTTAATTACTCCCATGGTATCGGTACCACTGTGGTCTACTCCCAACACCAAATACATTGTGTTGTTGGTGTGATCTCCGCATTTGGTGCGGTGCCTAATTGAGTTTGACCATGGGTTTGTTGTGAGATTATACACGCTTAGCAATACTGGATTCTGCTTGTGGGAGCCTGGGAGAGGCTGAAGCTGCTGCCTCTGTATCTTTATCTTTTTCCCAACGTCCTGTCCTCCTACCCTATATGGTGGTGGGTCCCAAAGCCCAGAATACGTCATCACATCTCTCCATCTTCCACACCACGGATTGTGTGTGGGCCCTCCCCATGAGAATCTGCATATGTACACGTCATACCCCCTCCAATTTGGATCCTTTCCTTTACAGTTTATTACAAAGCACAAGTCAAACTGGAACCTTGTACTTTGCCCCACAATGTATATCAATTCAATTCTACTCCACCATACTTAGCTATGCAGGAGTCTGACATTCCACTCCCTGGTGTGTTTCTCCTGGTTCGGTTTCGTGGTGGTTCTACGGCTTTGTCTCTGAGGGAAGACTCATAATACAACAGAGGTAAAACAATAACACAGGTTAACACAACAACTCCCAACACACACCACTTATGGTGGCGTGGTTCTAATCCTAATAATTCTAATAACAATTTCATTTCTTTATTTTGTATTGCAAAAAGGTAAATATAAACATGTAAAATATAAGAGGAAATATGGAGTGTAAATGTTCTGCAAGCGAGTCTGTCTTGTATCCTGGCTTTATATTACTCAAACGTACTCTGGGCAAAGTGTTGCTTCAAAGGAGCTTCAAACCTTCGCATTGATCACAGGATATCTCTTCCGCACATATGCTAAGCTAAATGAATAAATGTCTGTGTGAGTAAGCTGTGTGTGTGTTTTTGTTTTTTAATCTTTAGTGTCTCTTATGTCCTCCAGTGTTCGGGCAGGTGTCTCTGCCACTGCACACTGACTCCAGTGATACCATGTGTCACCTTTTCCCTGTAGTTTGATGGCGTGGGACGTCCATTCCACGACTTTGTAGAGACCAGTCCACCTTGGCTCTGACCACTTTCGTTTGATCACCTTGAGCAGGACCCACTCTGATGTTGGGGGTTCTTTCACTTCTGCTCCCTCCTGAGCTGTGGTCACCTGTTTGGAGAAAGCTGACACCAATGCTGTTAGTTGGTCATAATACGGTTTGTTTTGCTTAGGGCTTTCTATTTCTTCTGTAGTTTGGATCCCAGCTCCCGGTCCCGGGAACTGATGTCCTGTCTTTAGTTCATATGGCGTGAACCCTGTCAATGAGTTCACTGAACTCCTGATTGACATTAGAGCTAGGAGTAGAGCATCTACCCAGCTCATTTTAGTCTGAGCACAGATTTTGCCTATTTTTCCCTTAATGGACTGATTCATCCTTTCCACCTTGCCCTGTGACTGAGGATGATAGACTGTGCCACATGTGTGTTTTAGCCCCAATACCTTCTCTACCTGCTGTAGGTCTTTGTTTTTAAAGTGAGTCCCGTTATCAGATCTGATTCGTTTGGGGAACCCGTGCCTGGGGATATATTGATTTATCAGAAATTTGATTACTGTCTTTGCATCCTCTGATTTGGCAGGTACAGCTTCTGGCCAGCCGGTGTATGCATCCACCGCCACCAGAAGGTACCTGTGTCCTCCCACTCTTTCTATCATGTCTGTATAGTCAATGATGACCTCTTGACCTGGGAGTTTAGGGAGAGGAAATTTCCCCTGGTGTGGTTTCACTGTGGGACTGACATTATATTCTGTACATATTTTACATTCTCTGATGTGATTCTCAATCATGGCTGGCAGAAAAGGGTGCCACCAATGAGTGAGACCTCACACCATTTGCATCTTTCCACAATGAGTCATGCCGTGAGTCTCCTGTAGGACTGATCTCATCAGCCCTGGGGGTAACACTGGTCTTCTGTCCGGAGACCTCCACACACCCTCTGTTCTCACTGCTCCTCTCTCTTTCCAGACTGTAAGCTCCTGTGGAGAAGCTTTCTGCTACTCTGCTATTAACATATTTACATCACATGGTGGCAGGAGATCATGTACTGTTTTCTCTGTTTGTAGCATGATATACTGTGGACTATATCCTGCCTTTCTCTTGGCTGCCATGTCTGCAGCCTCATTTCCCCTAGCGATAGCTGTCCCTGCTTTATCATGGCCCTTACACTTAATGACTGCTACTTGTGCTGGCTTCATCAGAGCCTCCTGTAGCCTCTTCATATCTTTTTCGTGTTTAATGGGGGTTTTTGCTGCTGTTAAAAAACCAGATCTGATCCACTGTGTCATTTCCACATGGATTGCTCCTACAACATATGCAGAGTCTGTGTAGATGTTCACTCTCTTCCCTTCTGACCATTCTAGAGCTGCAATCATTGCCTGGAGCTCAGCCAACTGCGAGGACTCTTTCCCTGTCACCCTTTCCGTGAGGACTTCCTCAAACCCTGTTTCTGTCTGTCTCACCACTGCATATGCTGCTTTCAGTCCCTCAGTTGGATGCCTGAAACAGCATCCGTCTGTGAACAGTGTTTCTTCTGCGTTAGACAGGGGCTTCACCTGCAAATCTTCTCTCACCCTGGTGTCTTTCTGCACCTTTTCCTCACATCTGTGTGGCTCGCCCTCTCCCATGTTATCTGCCATGTTTACACCTTCATGTGTAAATGTTATGTGTGGTGCATTTAAGATCTTTTCCAGCCTTGTCTGTCTGAGTGATGTCATAGTAAATGCTGCTGAGTTTACATATGCCACTATGCTGTGCGTTGTTAGTACAGTCAGTGGGTGTCCCATCACTATGTGTGCTATTTTCTGCAAAATTTTTGCCACTCCTGTTGCATGTCATGTGCACGGTGGGTGTCTAAACTCAGTTAGGTCTAAGGATAAGCTTACATACATCAGCACCTGTCTACCTCCCCCTTTTTTCTGAAAAAGCACACCAGAGGTGGTGTGTGCATTTTCAGAAACGTCAAGAAAAAATGGTAGCTTGTAGTCGGGGATGGCTAGATCAGTAGCGGTAGAGAGTGCCTGTTTGAGGGAGATAAATGAGGTTTCAGCGGCAGTGGTCCATACCAGGGGAGCAGTAAGATTGCGCATGCCCTGTGCGTTAACCATGGCACGCAAAGGATGTGTTAGTTCGCCGTAAGAGGCCACATAGTGCTTGCTGTACCCTGTGAGGCCCAAAAATGACAACATGTCTTTCACGTTGTGTGTTTTTTGGGTGATGCAGAATCGATTCTGTGTGACGGGGACACAGCCGTGCCCTTAGCCGACACTATGCGACCCAGGAACGAGACCTGCTGCCTACAACATTGTAGCTTGGGTTTAGAGACTTTAAAAACTGTGTGGTGTAGGCGTAGTAGGAGAGAGCGTGTGGCCTCTAGGCAGGTGGAGGGATCAGGTGCGGCCAAGAGGATGTCATCAACAATTCGGCTAGCTGCTGTTTGAGAACCTGACTGAAAAGACCAGGGGACAGGATGAACCCCTGTGGAACGCGAGTGTAACGTAGCTGACTACCACGATGAGTGAATAAGAAAATGTCGCGAAGGGGCGGCGTGAGAGGTAGGCAGAAAAAGGCGTTAGCAAGGTCTATACAGGACAACCACTTATGTTCTGGTGACAGGCTAGACATGGCGGTGTATGGGTTTGGCACTGGTACTGTGGGCGTGGAGATTACTGCATTAATGCGCCTGAGATCATGCGCCATGTGATATTTGCCTGTATTCTGTTTCTCTACAGGAAGAATGGGTGTGTTCCAGCTGGAGTCTGAGGCCTCCAACACTCCAGCCTGTAACAGACCCTCTATAGTATCTGCAATACCAGCCTCAGCCGCTGGCTTGTGATGATACTGATTCTGCCAAATCGGTGTCCAATCATTTAACTCAAATGTAATGGGGGTGACTTGTGCACAGTAGCCCACATCGGTGAGCCCAGAAGACCAGAGAGAGTCAGGAAGTGTGTGTAACATGCGTTCTGCGTCTGGATGGTCAGTCTTTTCCTTGCCATGAAACCTCTCTATCTGTCGGTGTTCCAGGATCGCCTTGTCTGTAGCTCCCTGCCTGATGCGATATGCTTTCACAGAGGGTGAGAAATCCACCTGAGGAATTTGGGTGCGGATCCAATCAGTGAGTTGCATTAACCTCTTACACATAGGGCCCAAGTCTTTGGCCTGATGTTTTGCATGGATTGCCAGAGGTATGTGAGGGGAGGCTTCTTCCTCCCCCTCATACCACTGTTGCTGTTCTGAATCGAGGTCAACAGCTGCAGCCACTCCCTCATTACCCACCAGTATGCAGGACGATTGTATATCTCACCTGTGACCTTCAATTTCATTATAAAAGGCCTGCTGATACATTTCATCTCCTTTTCTATTATAATAGAGTGTTACATGGAAGGGATCAGGAGGAGGTGTGTAGGGATTTAATGACTGAACCTAAGGGCGCCATGACTGATAAAGAGCGCAAATCCCAGGAGTTGCTGTGGTGTTTGACTCAAGGAGGCCCCAGTAGATATCTGCCCACTGTCCTTCAGCTGTGGGGGATGTGTCTGCAGATAACAACATTTGTGAAGATGAATGCACAGTTGACAATGAGCAGTTCACAGTGAAGCCGTTTGGGAATGTCACTATCAGTCCGTCCGGGCTGCAGAGGATGGAGGCTCCACACTTTAATAACACATCTCTGCCCAAAAGGTTAACAGGACATGCCATTGAGGAAACGAATGTGTGTGGAAATGTCTGATCTGCTTGGAGTATGGTAGTGGTGAGTGGTTTTGTGAGTGCCAGATTTTCTGATTGACCCGAGAACCCAGTTAATTCAACCGCTGATGATGACATGTGGGTAGCAGACACAGGGAGGTTTAATGTGGAATACCATGCCCCCGTGTCTAACATGAAAGGCAGTTCTTCATTCAGTACTTTCAGTCGCAGGTAGGGGTCTGCCAGCCCCTCCCGCGTAGGGGTTCTTGGGCCCCGTCAATATCCTTGGGAATCTTCCCAGGTCATCAGAGGATATTGACCCTGCGGAGCGACAGTCAATCAATCAATCAATTTTATTTATAAAGCCCAAAATCACAAATCACAATTTGCCTCACAGCGCTTTACAGCATACGACATCCCTCTGTCCTTAAGACCCTCACAGCGGATAAGGAAAAACTCCCCCCAAAAAAAACCCTTTATCGGGGAAAAAAAAAACGGTAGAAACCTCAGGAAGAGCAACTGAGGAGGGATCCCTCTTCCAGGACGGACAGACGTGCAATAGATGTCGTACAGAACAGATCAGCATAATAAATTAACAGTAATCTATATGACAGTGGCATTGGGTGCTTGATGCACATAATCTTGATAACCTCCCCTGTGCGGTCCCTGATATCCGCCCCTGGGGGGTCTGTTTCCACCACCCCTGGGAGGTCTGAGCTGCCCGCCTCGCATCCAGTGCATCCTGTCCTCCAACCACACGGGGTCAGCGTTACATGAGTGGGTCTGGTGTGGACAGCGTTCCCGCCAATGCGATGGGTCTCCACAAAGGAAGCACCCCCCCCATCGCCCTGACCCCCTCTTAGGCCGCCACGATTTCCCCCCCTGCCTCTGAATCTTCCTGTACCACCTCGGGAGCCGCTCCAATGAGGAGGGCGAGGTTCTACCCCCTCAGGGGTTGGAAAAAGATCTGGGGTAACTGTGGGTGATGGCTGAGGCTGCTGAATCATTTGATTGATTGATTTTTTGTCTTTTTTCACATTGTTCGTTCTACGACGTACATCCTCCAATTGAAGTTTGAGCAGCTGAACCTGTGCTGAGTCTATGCTTTCCTTCTCTTCTGCCTGCTTAGCTCTGTGTCTTTTCATGTGGTGTGTGAGGTGTTTCTCCCACTGTTCAGTGGAACAGCCAGGAAGGTCAGGATTGTTCTCTAATGATTCTTTTACTTCCGTGGGCAGTCCCTCTAACACGGCCTTTCTGAACAGGGTGGTTTGTAGGTCACAAGACCCTGGATGTACTCCAGCCACATCTACCCATATGTTCTTACATCTGCTAAGGAATGCTGCAGTGTTTTTGTCAGGTTTGATGTGAAACGTGAGCGTGTGCATGGCGCCAGACGGAATGGGAAACTGTTGTCGCAAGGCCCGACCGATAGCAGTGGCATGGTGGGCGAATGGCTCTTTATCCGCTAAATTAACTGTTTTTTGCCAACGTCTCAAGTGCAGTTAAATCCCAGCTGGAGAGCTGTTGTCCCAATAGCGCTCTCCAGTCCACTAATGCTAATTTGTGACCCATGGTCTGTTTACAGAAATGGTCCATCCAGGGGCCTCCTCCCTCTAATGGCGGGGGCATCTTATCCAAGATGTAGTGCATATCCAAAAAGGAGAAGGGTTGGTATACCTCTCCTCCTCCTGGGGTCTTTTCCAGGAGTGGCATGGCGAATGTTTTTGGCTTGTTCTTATTTTGTCGGAGATTATAAGGAGAACGTGGACGACCTGAACGTGAGCTTGCAGCACTATGTGGCATTTTGATTGATTTCATTATTCCTGTTAGTCTTACAGCTTTTGTATCATAGTCCCCCTCAGAGTCTGACCCTGACCATCCTTGACTTTCCTCATCCTCCATCTCCTCTATCTCAGAACACTCCTCTGGTTCTTCTATCCTTTCCTCATTTCTCCTTTCTCTGTTGCTTCTATCTGACCTCTCTCTTTGTGCCCTCAACTGAAACACTGCCTCTGCTAGTGGCCTCGGCTCCTCCTTCGTTGCTTCCACTTTAGGGGTGCTGGAGGAAAGAGGGCTCTGTTTCATGCTTCTCTTGCTGTCTCTGCTCTCTATGCTGCGCACATCATCCTGCATGTCCCTACTCCTCTCTGCGAGTCTCTTGATGCACATTCCGCATGCCCGCCACAATACTCATCACGTCCTGTCTCAGTGCCTCCACCTGTACTATTCCCTGTCTTATTTCTTTCATCACTTCCTCTTTGGCCTTCACATACTCTTCTTCCCCTATCACATCTGTATTAAGCACACCGTCTTTAATCATCAACATTGGCATTTGCATATTCTTCCCTGAATATGGTGGGGGAATTGAAGCTGTGGGTGTTTGGGGTAGCTCAGGATACAACCTATTAGAGGTGGGCTCTGGTGGGGGTGAGGCTGGATCCTTTGCAGGAGCAGACAGAGGTTTCTTATCTTTGTTTTGTTTTTTGTGACTTTTGTCTGTGTTTTTCCAATAGGCCATGGCTGTAACTTGAAGTGTCAAAGATTCGGTGCCTGGAAGTGGGCCTGTAGGCTCCCGACCTTGAACTTCTTGTCTCTTGTTGGTCGTCTTCAATTGTCGATTTGATACCTTAAGTTCAGCAGGCAAACTCTTAAAGAATCACTGGAAACAGGCAAAGTCCGATGCAATCAAGTTTAATGTGTCAACAGGCTTTAACACATACAACTTAGTGAGTCAAACCCCGGGGTGCGACTGAAGAGCCGCTTTCAGTATCCTAGCTTATATGCTGGTGGAGACTCAGACGAGTCTCCACCTCCTTTCGCTAATCCTTCCCACTTAAACCCAACTCTATTGGTGGAGAACTTTCTTTGTGTCCAATTCTGATTGGGCCCGTTTCTAATGGTGTAACGTAGCCTGGAATTTCCCAAAATTCCTTCCCTTAGGTTTGGTTTCATTCTTATACTATTTTTTTAAAAACATGTGAATTCTAGGGACTTTCTACACAGTCCACAGTGTTTCTTCTTTTGTGCAAACAAAACCTTAGAGTTCAATTTGTGAGTGAAAGTGTGCGAGTTACAACATTTGAAGATGTGTTTGATCATCAAACAGGGCAGTAAATAAACTTGACAACAGATTTGTAAGAGTGAATGATCAAACGACAGGCTCCTAGAAGTGAACGATCAAAAGAACAATTAACCTTGGCAATAACTCATACAGGTTCAAAGGCTGCTATAGTGCCTTGCACACAATTATATAATTCCCTTCTTTCCCAACCACTTAGATGCATTAACTTTGATACTTGATTTACTAAGCATAACTTTTACACTACATTCCCCCCTTTGGGGCTACATAGTCCCATAACTATTTGAATCACAGAAGGAGAGAGAAAAATATATATTCCCCCCTTTGGGACTTCATAGTCCCATAACTACTGATTAAGATTATTTAGTAACACACATGAATCATTTTCCAGTGATTATCAGTAGTTCTAACTCATAGATCATTTTTCATCAATCAGCATCTTGTCACACTTCTCTTCATTAATGAGTAACATACGACATGTGTCTTCTTATTAAGGAGTAGGCATAAATCACAGCTTATTGATTTGCACACAAATCACATGGCAGGGATTATTACGACATCATCATACATGATTTTCATGGTATTGCATCATGTCCATATCAGTTCTGGAGACTTTGGTATTGTTGAGCCGCCATTCTTCCTTTCAGCATAGCGAGCTCCGCCAAGAGGGTATCTTTGAACTGGGTCATCTCCCGAAGTTGGGTGCGCAAGCGCAACAACTCGTTGTTGGTGTGTAGGTGATATTCTCGGCTTAGGGTATGGTTCTCGCCCTTCCTGATGGCTTAGGTGTCACGGCGAAGTCTGCGCAGTTTTGCACGCAGTGGTATAGGCAGACTGCGTACAAACATACGGTAGGGTCCTTGGGGAACAGAGTGAAGCTGGGCGCGCAGTACATTTTCCATTTCACGATCATACTCGGTTTTAGCTTTCCCTTCGGGTAGCAGCTGTAGGTGGGCTTCAATGAATTCTGAGTTTACTCCATACTCAACTTGCAGCCTGTGGCGTATGTAGGACTGCAAAGGTTGTGTTGGCGCGGGGCCCACTGGTCTGCCCCTTTCATTCCTTGGCCGCGGGCCTGGTACTGGGGAGGGTTCAGGAGTAGTGGGTGAATAACTCAGTGATTCGACCTCGTCGTCCGTTGCTGATGATGGGTCATCACACACACGGTGCTGCCAAGAAGAATATCCACTCTGTCCAGGCACTTGTGGGGAGGTGGGTGGCTGGACCTCTTCAGTGCCTGCTCGTGAGGTAGGAAGCCCTTGCTCTTCCATGGCTCTCTGTATGTATTGTGACGGGGGGTAGGGTGGATAAGGATTTTCTGGGATGGGATCAACTGGGGCTTGGCCTTCCCCGATGGAGTTATCTATGACTGGGTTGGAGATGTCTTGGGGGTCATCCGTGAAGTTGGGAGCTATCAGCAGCTGACAACCGGTGTGTGTTGGTGGTGCATCTCCCAAGACTGCAGTGTAGACCTGTGCCGGCGTCATCTTGTAGGGATTGGAGCTGCGTCGTCCGCCCGTCTGAGCATCGTCATCGGGGTTGCAGAGGGACATCTGGCGGCTGCCCACTGGGTAGGGTGGCGGAGGTGGACGTGGGGGTCCCATCACGCCTGGCACCTGCTGCTGATATTGGAGCATTGGCCTTTCCTCTGGCTCTTGCTTATACGGCTGTGGGGTTCTCCAAGGCTCAGTCATGGTTTATATCTATCTCAAAGTTTACAAAAGACATCTTTTAGAGTACTGTCCCTTTCCTGTTAGTGCTGTGTCTGTCCCTTCAGTGGTTAAGTATATTCATAAGTCATGCAAGCAAATTTTCTACATTGAGTGTTAGTAGGGTTGGTGACAGCAAGACCTCTGCGTTTTACATTATTTCCTCGTATTCGTCCCCAGCCGGCTTCCATGTTTGATCATCTTGACCCAGCATGTTGTCTGACATCATTATTTCATACTGATTTCCCTCACCTGGCCCTGTGCTTTGGTTAGGATCCTTAAGATCTTTCCCTTCAGAGCCACTCATGGCCTCATACAAGTCTGTGACTGTCTCGGGACGAGAACTGTGATCTATTATAATAAATTGTCCTGCGACGCTAGCCATCGCTCTTTTGATGAGGCACTGTACTAGGGGAAGAATACAACAGGCTACTACAAGAAGAGTCAAAATAAAGATCCCCAGCAACGTTCCTACCGTGTATAAAATTTTCCCTGGGGATAATGTTGATATCCATTTCCAAATTGAGGGGACCTCAGTGTTCCAATTAGAGTTTTGCACATGCTCGTCTCGCAAGGTGCGTATGTTTTGTAGGGCTCGGGTTAAGTTGCCATCTTCTCCTGTGTGCATAGGGATGACAGTACAACAATGTTCTCCTATCACATCACAAACTCCTTGATCTTCAGCTAGCATAGTCTCAATAATGAGCCTGTTCTGCACCGTCATCAGGGAAGTGGCATGTAACTGCTCACTTACGCCTTGTAAGGCTTCTATAGTCCAATTGACAAATCTTTGCTGATTGTACCATAAGTAGTTCACCCAACGGCTGTTACGAGCTATATATTGGGCATTTACTACACTTCCCCAGATTGGCCAGGAGCCTAGTACCCTACCTGATTCTATCCATGCATCTGATATGGCTTGCTGGTCTGAAGGGATCCCATGTGGCTCCTGGTTCCATGTAATGTACACGCTAGCATCCTCCTGCCACGAGGACGCTTGAGTGCTGGTTGACCTACGAGACCGAGTGTTAGTACTGTTGCTTGAGCTGTTATTTACGGTCATCATTGTAAGTTGACCCGTTAACATTAGTGGGGTACAGATTCCTGTCCAATTTGCTGGCAGTACAGTTTTTACCTGTAGATCTTTTTCGCACATCCAAAATATGTCTGCCAGGGGTGCTGTACCATTAGTTAAATTGAATGTTAAAATCCAAGTAGTATCATTTTATTGACGTCCCATCACATATGAATTGTTCCCGCCATTTACTACCTGGTGACATTGAATTTTAGCTTCCTGGGTTGTATTGCACACCTTCTGTACTCCTGTAAGCGACACTGTCCCTGCTGTCGAGGTTACATTTCCTACTATCTCCTCATATCTACACTGGATCAACCTCTCTGCTTCTTGGGTGACGTTAGTGGAAGTGGCATTATTCAACCAATGTTCTATACTGTTTCCCCGTGCTACACAGAATGGGAACACAAGGTTTGGTGCCAAATGTACTACTGGGGGCATGTGAAACTCCTGTTGAAACTGAAGCATTGTTAAAGGTTCCGGGGCAAATTGCAGTTTTATTGGACCACCTTTCTTGTCCCGCTGCCATCCACATAACACAGGCAGCAAAACACGTGTCATGTTCCCAGCATTCATCTATGTTTGGAAGTGGTCTGACCCCTGGTAAGCCCTTCCTTCTATGGCATGCTACACACGTAATATTAGTGACCTGTTTGGCGGAGTATTCCAGCCATTGATAAAAAAGGTTATACTTCCAAGTGGTGGTTCTAACTAGCTCTATCCTCTGCATCACCACGTCTCTTGGCTTTCTCTGGGACTGCAATTTCAACTGGAGCCACTGGCGGGCCACTTTTGTGGACACTCTATATCCTGTGTCCACATCAGTGCAGCCTCTCATGTCACACATAACTCTTGCTGTCACCTTTCCCTCTGCAGCACAGTGTGAACTTATAGATTGACCATGCAACCTAATACTCCCTGGACCTTCCACCAAGATGTCGTCATAAGCGTGTGATTTGTAGTAGGTTAGTTGCATCATCTCTCCATGTGGTATCTGTCCTTGTTTGGCAGCCATGGTCCCTAATGCCATTAGGCAATTGCTTATCTGTGTCTGATGAGGATTATTCAATTCTGCTCCTGCGCCCTGCCTTACCCTTAGAATGAGTAATAGGGTTAGTAGTATTGCACCTATCACTCCCACATTAGCTCCTCCTCTTCTGCTATTCAAACCCTCCTGTTTGCTGGGAGGATGTCCCTTCTCCTGATCCTGATCCCCTTGTGTCTGTGTCTCCTGAGTGTGAGTCTGAATCTGAGTCTGAACCGGTTTCTGTGGCTCTGCTTTCCCCTGGTTCTGAGCTAAGGCTTCCTTCTCCTTCTTCTCCCTCTGTCTCTGTTCCCTCTCTTTCCTGTCCTTCTGCCTCTGCAGCCACCTCTCTCTCTGTACTTGTCCTCTCATGATCTTCCCTATCTCTAGCAGGTGGTGACTCATGAGATTGAGAGTGGCTATCAGTCCTGGCGGTTGAGGAGCTCCTCTCTGATGAGCTCCCTGCCACTGTTGATACTCTCTCCTGTAGTGACCCGCTGCTCTCACTCTGGGCTGGACTGCTGCCATCTCTCTGGGCTGCCTCTGCCCTGCGTCGTCGTGCGACGCGTGCTGACCTCCTTGTCCCCTGTTCCTGTGGGGAGGCGTCGCCATCCCCTTCTGGTTGATCACTTTCTGGGGAGGCTGCTCTCTGTCTGGTTCTAGGCCGGGGTATGGGTGGTGGTCTCTCTGGGACTTGTGGGTTAGCTCTGCAGCAGTGGTTAAGATGGAACCAAACGTCCTTACCTTCAACTTTCAAGGCGGTTGGTGTGGCAAGTATCACCTTGTATGGACCTTCCCTTCGTGGCTGGTCCCACTTCCTTTTGAACACCTTGACGTATACCAGTTCTCCCGGGCGTATCCTTTGGAGGTCTCTTGGGATGTCGACCCCTCTGTTCTCAGTGGCACCCTTCACCTGCTGGAACACAGCCCTGTGGATACGTGTTAGACTGTGTAAGTATTCAAACATTTCACCTTGTAATTGCTCCAGGGACGGTCCCTCATATGGGCCTCTTAAGTAAGGTAGCGGCATGGGCCGGCCCGTAAGCATTTCATGCGGTGTTAGATGCGTGACTCTGCTGGCTTGTGAGCGCATTGACATTAGTGCAAGCGGTAAAGCATCCACCCAGTTAAGCTTGTTTCCACTATCTGCCACTATTTTTGCTATTTTGGTTTTCAAGATACCATTTGCCCTTTCTACAGCTCCCTGTGATTGGGGATGGTACACGCAACCAAATTTTTGTTTGATCCCTAGTTGTTTCAACGTCTCTTGTATGACGTTAGACACAAAATGACTGCCATTATCTGATGATATGGTGTCTGGCATTCCAAATCTGGGGAACACTTCTTGGCACAAAAATTTTGCAACTGTTCTGTGGTCTGATCTGGCTGTAGCTTTTGCTTCCACCCATCTACTGAATCTACATATGACCACCAAAACGTATCTCATTCCCCTCGCTCTTGATTGTGGTCCCATGTCTATGTAGTCTAACATGATGTGTCGAAATGGACCATCTGGGAGTGGTATGTGTGCCAATGGAGCTGAAAAAACTTTTCTGATGTTGTGTTGTGCACAAATGTCACATTCATTTAATACCCTATCCACTGTAGCTGCCATAAATGGTGACCACCATACTGCTTGTAGTTTCCTGAGTATCTCCCCCCTTGCGCAATGGTCGCTACCATGCGCCCAAATTATGGCGTGTCGTAGTAATAAGGTTGGTAGTACAAAGCGGCCATGGGCATCTAGCCAGACTTCATGCAATGGCCCTGTCCTCATGTTCTTTATAGCTCCCCTTTTCACCCATAAGCGTTTTTCAGCGTCTTCTACTCTGTCTTGTGCTGCTTTGAGCGAGGGCAAGGAAGTGAGTGATTCACAATCTTGTATGGTAAGTATAGGTGCCATTACTGCACCTATTGCCGCCCGCTTCGCCGCCTCATCTGCAAGGTTGTTACCAAAAAACTGACACCTTGATAGCTAAAGGTGAGCTGGACATTTAATTATAGCTAAAGCTTTGGGGAGTGACATGGCTTCTAAAAGGTCAAGAATGGCAGCTCCATGGGTTACTGGAGTGCCGTCTGCTCTGCGAAACCCTCTTTGTTTCCAAATGTTGGCATGAACGTGGCATACACCATAGGCATATGCTGAGTCTGTGTAAACATTTAGTGATTTTCCCCTTGCCAATTGACATGCGGCTGTCAGGGCTTTTATCTCTGCCAGTTGAGCCGAGCAAGGCTGAGCAAGGGCACGGGATTTTAGTGTCGTGAAGCTTTGATCAGTGTTATTGAGCTGAACAATACCATATCCTGCGTTGCTGCCAGTGCCATCGCGAAAACAAGAGCCGTCAACAAACAGTGTGAGATCTGCAGGAATTGGTTGGTTATGTAGGTCTTCCCTAGCGCGCATAAAATTGTCTGTGTCATGAAGGCAGTTGTGTGGTGCACCTTCTATGGGCAACATCAGTTTTGTGGCGGGATTGACGATGGTGCAACGCTGTATGTGAAGTTCAGGGGCTGACAGCACAACTTCATAGCCTGTGCGTCTGGCTTGCGTTAAAACAAAACGTGGACTTGTTAATAACGCATGAATTTGGTGAGAAGTGTATAGCGTCACAGGATGTCCCATAGTCAGCGATGATGCTTTCTGAAAGGCGAAAGCAGCTGCCGCCAGTCCCTGGTAGCAGGGTGGCAAACCAGCCTCTATATTGTCAAGTTTGGTACTGTAGTAGGCTAAGGGTTGTTTACCTGTGGGCGTGTCTTGCATCAGAACGGCACATGCAAATCCAGATTTTTCTGCAACATAGAGGTGAAAAGGTTTAGCATAATTTGGCGTCCCCAACGCGGGGGCAGATTGCATATCACTTTTTAAGGCGTGGAACGCTTCCTTTGCCTCCTCTGTCCACTGCAACTGTGCTGCATTATTTGTTTGTCCTGCTGCCCTAATCAGAGCCCTGAGGGGAGCAGTTTTTATGGCATAATCACAAATCCAAGGTCTGCTATAACCTGTCATGCCCAGAAAAGACAGCATCTGGCCAACCGTTTGCGGTTGAGGGGCCTGTATTACTGCTTGCAGTTGTGAGGGTGCAATAAGCCTTTTATTTCCAGATAATTGTCTCCCCAAATACTCTACCGACTGCTGGCAGAATTGTAGTTTGTTTTTGCTAACCTTATGTCCGCCCTCTGCCAAAGCTGTGAGCACAGTAATGGAATCTTTTTCACATTGCTCTTGAGTTGCACTACAGATGAGCAAATCATCTACATACTGCAACACAGTGCTGGATACATTCAGATTAGCCAGATCCTGTGTCAACGCACGGTTGAATAACGAAGGCGACTCCGATAATCCCTGTGGTAGGCGCCTGTAAGTCCATTGCCGGCCCTCGTACGTGAAAGCGAAGAGATACTGAGAATCTGGATGTAGCGGTACACTGAAAAAGGCAGAGCACAAATCAATGACTGTGTACCACTGAGTGTTTGGTGGGATATTTGATAGCAACGTATGTGGATCTGGAACTTGTGGTATTTCTCCGTCTATTACCGTGTTTACAGCTCGTAAATCGTGGACCAAACGGTAGTCTGTTGAGTTTGGCTTTTTTATAGGGAAAATCGGTGTGTTGCAAGGACTTCTAGTTTCAACTAATACCCCTGCTTCTACCAATCCCTTAATTGTTGGTCTGATACCATCGATGGCATGCTGCTTGAGAGGATACTGTTTTTGATATGGCAAGTTGACATGTGGTTTCAACTTAATGTGGACTGGTTGGGCTGATTTTATTAGGCCTACGTCTGTTTTGTGGGCTGTCCACAACTGTGGTGGGACTTGGTTTAGCATTTCTTCGTGTTCTGAAGTGAGTGCCATTTGTGTGGATGTGATCACTTCTACCGCTACCTTGTGTGCTACTGCCTCATCACCTACTTTGAGTGAGATCCTAATGAACTGTCTGTCTTTGGAAACGTGAATGTATTTGTTTAGTGTGGGTGTCCACTCTTGCACCTGCAGAGCACGTCTGACCATAGGACCAAGATGATGGGACTCACAATGGTCTGCCACCAACAATGTGACATGTGGCGTGGAGTTTGGTACCTGAAACCACCCTGATAATTCTTCCGGAAGGTGAACGGCCGCTGCCACACCCTCCGGCCCCAGAAATATATCTTCACTCGTGATCAGACACGTTTTTTTGTTAATTACAGCATCCCAGCATTCTTGGTAATCTACGTGAGTCTGATCTTTGTCATACATGAGCGTGCAGTGCAGTGGCAGGGTGGGGGTGTGTGCCGTGTCATAGTGCATGCGAATCCAAGCCTCCCATTCAGTCCATTTCTGTTTGAGATGTGACTCTGTAGGCGACAACTGGAGCCAATAAACTAGGGCCTGTTGTTTTTCTGGTGCAGTCTGGGGAAGCTGGGACATCGTGCCTTGTGGGGGATCGTCAGGGAAGTCCAAATACAGTCCATCTTGGGTACACATAATTTTGGCCTTTAGGGGACACAAAATATCTCTTCCCAACAAGTTCACTGGGGTGGAGGCTGAGTATAGCAAAGGAGTACAAATAACTTTGCCTGCAATAAGCATTGGAACGGGCTCTGTTAATGGTATGACTTGTGATTTCCCAGAGAAGCCTATTGTTTTTATTGATGATGTGGAGAGGGGGATACTTGAGCCTTCTTTTCCAATGCATGAATATGTAGCACCAGTGTCTACCATAAAAGGATATTCACGGTCCTGGATGACAACAGGTACGATTGGTTCATCATGTGATTGCAATGATATAGCTGGTAACATCAGTTCCCCCTCAGGCTCCTCTGGGCATCCCTACCAAGGGCGTGGCTGTTCCATGTTGGGCCAATTTTGTGCCGGGCCTTCCCATGGATTGGTGGGGCATTGAGCTCGTATGTGGCCTGACTGTCCACACCCCCAACAGAGACCATCAGGCGGGGCCTGGGTGGCTCCTGGATAGTTAGCACCCGTGTAGGGTGGTCCTGGTTGCTGGTTAAACTGTTCCTGATAGCCTTGCTGGTTGCTTGGCGTGTAGTTTCTGCCCCCTCTCCATCCACGGTTTCCTCCTCGGCCCCTTCCTCTAGGGGGTCGTTGAACACCACCACCTCTTTGTGTCTGAGTTTGATAATAGTGATGGTGATGTGTGGCATTAACAGCAGTGTCGTTGCTCGCTGTGTTGGACTCAGTCTGGGTCGGCGGTGGGGGAGCTTGAGACTGGCCGCCCTGTGGGGCTGCTTGAGTTGCCATTACCATTGGGGCTTGGATCTTGGCTTTCTCTTTCTCTTTTTTCACCAGTTTGCTTAACTCTCCCAGTTGTAACTGAGTTAGCTTGTTAGCCAGTTGCTTATCATCTTCCTCTTTCTTCCTCTTGTCTTTCTTGTAGAGCTCTACATGATGAACGATGTGCTCTGTAAATAGTGGCCATTCCATCTTCATCAATCCGGTAGGATTGATGAAGATGGAATGGCTCTGCAGAGACTCTGCAGAGACTCCCTCTAGGCGTCTCTGCACCTCTTCAGGCATGGCCTTTTTCACCATCATTTTAAAGAGGCTCTGAGTGGTTTTGTTGGCGTTCCATGCCTCTCCCGTTTCTTCCTTCCATCTCTTTTGGAAATTGTGTAGAAATTTCGAGGGACACTCATCCTCTCCCATGGTTTCTCCTTCCAGCTTGGATGGGTCTCTCTTTGCTGGGTAATGTTTTCTCAGTTGTTCCCACACACGGGACCGATATCCTCCAAACTCCACTCCGTCATTGATATTGGTTCCAAAGGCTGCATTCAGTCCAGCGTCTGCAAATATCTCCTTGGTGTTCTGTTTTCCTGCCACATACATGAGGATGGCCTTGATATCCCCTACAGCCAACCGTATACCGGCTGTGGTTTCTTCCAGGGCTAATATCCATTTATCAGCACCATCTGTGAGTGTTGGTAGGCGTTCTGCCAAGCCTATCATGTCCATGAATGGCCAGGGCTCGTACTGCCTTCTGCCACTAGTCTTTGTTATGATAGGGCACATGCTGGACCCCTCACTGCCTTCGTTGTCTTCATCAGCCATTTTGAGTACTCTTATGACTCTCCCATTTCTCAGTGTCATACCTTCTGGACTTAGCCTGCTGCTGTATATTGTGGATCCATGTGGTGTCAAGTCGGGGTTTATATCTGGCATGTCTTCTGTTCGCTTCTTATCTGTCTCCATTGTGCCCTGAAGTCGTAAAGTAATGTGCTCTTTTGTGGACTTGGTATTGGGTGTTTTTTGTTCCTGCCTTGGGCCTTGAGGTTGCTTCATTTCTTCCTCCAGGGTTTCTATTTCCTGGGACATCAATTCCAATTTTTTGATAGTTTTTTCAATCATTTCTTGCATTTGCTGTACCATGTCTTCATGGCCACCATCAGTTGGGGGGCTCCGGCTGCTTCTGTCAACCTGCATGGTACTCACCTCATTGACCGTGCCATGTGGTGGGTTAGGGGCAGTCCTTTGCCTATACCACTCCTCTCTGAGGCGCTCCACCTCTTTTTCCATTAATATTTCCATGTCTGAGGCACTCTGGGCTCTCAGTAGACGCTCTTGTCTCTCTTTTTGTGGATGTCTGATCTGCTCGACAGAGAAGTCACAACAGCTTGCATGGTGGGGTTTAGTGCTCTTTGTTTGTTGTTGTCCGTGTTGCAGATCTTTGCGTCGTTTCATGGGTGGGATCTCTTCTTCAATGGGAGGAGCTTCACCTTGGCTGAGAAATCCTGTTAATTCCATGTCTGTAGTCCAGGCACCACCACTGACTCTCCTGTTACGAGATGTTTGTTTACATCGGTATGTGTCTGGGGCCTCAGTTTCTTCATCCTCTTCATCAATGATCGAGCCATCAGTACTTTCAGTGTCTGAGAGGAGGGGCCTTTCCATTGGCAGCTGGGCTCTCGGAGTTGATGATTTTCTCCGTTTGGGCTCCTTTTTAATGTGTTTATTTAAGGTTACTGTGAATGTCCCTCCCATCTGGTCCCCCAGTTCTATGGTTTCTAGCAGGGGATACTGTCCCATTGTTGGTTGTGCAGGCTCCTGTGGATATGGGGGCGGTGGTGGTGTAGGTAGGGGCGGTGCTGTGGGTACTGTAGGAGGTGTGGGTGTCACCTGTTCTTTTGTCTGTTCTTTTCCTTTTTCCTCCAGTTGCACCATCATTTTTGTTCCTGTTTGTTTGAACCATCCCAGTACCTCTCTTTCTTTTGCTCGCTTGTTTTTTAATGCATAACTAGCCTTAGTGTCGCGGGCTTCTATGTGTCTTAGTTCTGATTCCACCTCATCACAGCATGCCAGATTAAAGGTACCATCCAGAGGCCAACGATGTCTCCCTGATGTTCTCTTATGCCATTTGGTCACACACCGTCGGATTCTTTTAGCTCGAGTTGGATGTTGTCTTATCACTACCTCTATGGGGGTTAAAACCCCTTTCTCCATTTTACCCTGTGTGGCTCCCATAAAGCCTTGTTTCACCTCACTACCTCTAGGGATTTCTGGCTGTCTGTCTGTTTCTGTAGTGCGTATTAGTACCACTATTTTCCCTACAGTTACGGCAGTTTTGTATTGTGTTCCTCCAATTGGGTTATACTCTAATTTGTGTGATCCGTCCTCCTGTGGAACTTGAACTATGCACCCAAATTTGCCTGTCTCCCACTCAACTTTCCTGGGCACCACAGTGATCTGCAGCCGTGGATGATAAACTTCTCCTGTTCTGTTTTGTATTCTTATCTGTTGCAGAGGCAGTGAGGCTACTGGTGCGCCTTCGTAGTTTTCACACAAGTATTGCAGTAGTGTATGTAATGAGAATGGATTCCACAGTTTGCGCAAGATCGCTTCCCACGGGGCACCTGGAAACAATTCTTTTACTGTTTTCAAATTTATGAATTTAGTGATTTCCCAGAGTTTTTGTTTAATTTTTTGCTCGCTTTGCTCGTGCTCAACCCCCTTATCGTCGTAATAAGTTCTCTCTATCCAGAAATGTGTTCGTATTCCCCTGTATTCTATCGGGCCCTCAGTTAAACAGTGTTCTTCTCCCCAAATCTCGTCATCAATGACCTCTCCCTCATCCATCTATTTTTAGACTCTCTCTGTGTCTCCCTCTCAGTGCTCACCTCCCTACTGTCACAGGTTGATTTGTTATTTTAATTTCTTTTCTGCTGGCTCTATTCCACCCAGCTCTGAGCAGTTTGATCTCAACCTGCCTTTATTCAGTTTTGTGTTTGTTATAAGCTTATTCACATAAGCTATGATTACTTATTTTAAGCTTTACTTATCGCTTATTTCTATTTTCAAAATTAAATATTAAAATAACAGATATTTCTTTTTATTCTCCCCTTTAACAGCCAACCAGTTTGTATGGAGTTCACCCGAGCAACTGGTTCAATCAGTGAAACATATGGACTTTTCGTTGGCACCGTTAACTTTCCCAGTCCCCAGACAGTTTATTGATACCGTCAGGCCGCCCTTGTCTGGCTTCGTTTCACTGAGACACTGTTAACAACTACCTCATATAACAACTTTAAAGCAGATTTCACAATACAAACACAGATATCAGATTGTGACAAAACATTCAAACCCCAATTTGTCTATTTTCTTGTAATGACCTTTAACCCAATGAAGATCAAGCCCAAACGCCGAATTATAACAAAGCTCTGTTTCTGTGTAGCCTACTACTGTTGGCTGAGTTCCCAAGTCTGTGTTGGCTGCAGTCTTCACCCCCTCCCTTCATACTCTCAGTCAAGTCAGTCTCCCAGTGATTTGTCAGTCTTTTTCACAGTTATATTTTCGACTCTTTAACTGTATTTACAACACTATATTATGTTCACACCTAACTTCTAGATATACTATAATGTATGTTCAACAAGCCTACAGTTTTCAGTCAGATTTTTACAATTTTTACACTATTGATCGATCTGTTAACTTCTTTTGACTTATTTTTTTGTCTTTTTTTCTCGTTTTCTCTTTAGTTGCAACGTTATCAGCTATCTGTCCATTCAGACCCGTTCTGTCTACGGTGACTCCCCCTCCTTCTTGGCTGGGAGGTCACTTTCCTCAGAACAGCGGTATCCACAGAAGCTTTCCTAGGCCTTTATCTCTTGGGAGTAAACCTTGTCTGGATACACCCACTCAGGGTGCACCAGACAAGCCAACAGCGGTATCCGCGGATTTACTACGAGCACTCCGCCCGCGCAGCCTGCCGGCCGGCATCAACACCCCCACCCCTACAGGCTAAAGGGAGTGTTGGCAAGTTACGGCAGCGGTATCCACGTATGTGCTTTTGAGTACTCTGACTCTTTTATCTCTGCATACCGCCCGAGCAGCCTATTGGTTGATTCAACGACCCTGCCTTCACAGATTTAAAGGGTACGTTGGTCAAGTCAATAGCGGTAACCACGGCTATGCTTTTTATCTCTTTACTCTTTTCTCAATACTTTAAATACTTTAACCTCCTTATCTACTTTTGTTGCTTTTATTTTCCTTTCATTCACACACACATTCACTCTTCCGCGCCAAGATCTCATGCACTACATCAGACCTAGCCGTTCTCCAGTGATGTTAGTTGTGGTTTAATAATGCTCCTGATAATTCAGCCAATTCAGATCTCTTTTAGCAGTTCAATTGATCAATTCATCATACTAGGTTCTTTAGAGGAGAAACAATGTTAAATACCTTCGACCTGGGCGGCTCCAGCACTGCACCCCAGACACACCCGGTTTAGGCAGAAAAAAGGCTCTGCTTACCTTAGTTTGGTGGCCACCTGTGTGTCCGGCGTACAGCCCAGCGCCCCCGGTCTCTGGCTCCAACACGCTCTTCTCTCCTGGCTGGCAAATCGCCACTTGAAGTGTCAAAGATTCGGTGCCTGGAAGTGGGCCTGTAGGCTCCCGACCTTGAACTTCTTGTCTCTTGTTGGTCGTCTTCAATTGTCGATTTGATACCTTAAGTTCAGCAGGCAAACTCTTAAAGAATCACTGGAAACAGGCAAAGTCCGATGCAATCAAGTTTAATGTGTCAACAGGCTTTAACACATACAACTTAGTGAGTCAAACCCCGGGGTGCGACTGAAGAGCCGCTTTCAGTATCCTAGCTTATATGCTGGTGGAGACTCAGACGAGTCTCCACCTCCTTTCGCTAATCCTTCCCACTTAAACCCAATTCTATTGGTGGAGAACTTTCTTTGTGTCCAATTCTGATTGGGCCCATTTCTAATGGTGTAACGTAGCCTGGAATTTCCCAAAACTCCTTCCCTTAGGTTTGGTTTCATTCTTATACTATTTTTTTAAAAACATGTGAATTCTAGGGACTTTCTACACAGTCCACAGTGTTTCTTCTTTTGTGCAAACAAAACCTTAGAGTACAATTTGTGAGTGAAAGTGTGCGAGTTACAACATTTGAAGATGTGTTTGATCATCAAACAGGGCAGTAAATAAACTTGACAACAGATTTGTAGGAGTGAATGATCAAACGACAGGTTCCTAGAAGTGAACGATCAAAAGAACAATTAACCTTGGCAATAACTCATACAGGTTCAAAGGCTGCTATAGTGCCTTGCACACAATTATATAATTCCCTTCTTTCCCAACCACTTAGATGCATTAACCTTGATACTTGATTTACTAAGCATAACTTTTACACTACAAACTGTCATCTGATGGAGCAGAGCTCGTTTGCGTTCCTTCATTTCTTTCTGATTTTTCCATTTTCTCTTTATAAATGTAGGTTCATTCTCCTTTTTAGTATGTTCTTCAAATCATTTTGTGCTTTTACTTCTGCAGCCTGCAATTTCTTTGTGACGTTTCCCTCCTCATCATCCCCAGGCAACTCACTTTGTGCCTGTAATGCCTTCCACAGCTCATCAAACTCTCTACCAACTTCCTGTCTCTGCTTATCCTCTACTCCTGACAACAACTGTTTTCTAATTTCCCTAAACTGAGTTTTTATCAGCATGGGAGGGCAGCCTCCCTGCTCGCGACAGTCTCTGTCGAATTCGCCGATCATCATGTTTCTCTGTCCCTCTTCCGCTCTGACTTGTTTCTACCAGTAAGGTACTGCTGCACACACACAAAAAAAAAAAAAACTATACACAATGCTTTGTGCCACGTGACCGCTCTACAATACAGTCTACGCGGGCTTACTATTCAAAAAACAAAACTGTACACAATGCTTTGTGCCACGTGACCGCTCTACAATGCAGTCCACGTGGGCTTATTATTCCCCTTTTATCGCTGTGATTTTGCTGCTTAAGTTCCACCAGTTGCAGGCCGACACATCCAAGCTTCTACACCGTTCTCCTAGGAGGGTGCGGGATGCCTATGGCTCGGCGACAACTGGCTTCTATCTTAAGACAAAATTACACAGCTTCCTCTTTTTCTTCCCCACAGAACACGACCACCGCTCAGGCACTGAGAGAGCAGGAATTTGAGTCACCTCTTATAGACTCTACACAACTCTCTCGCCCCGTAAAATAGCTGGTTGTCGGTAAGCCACCCACACAACAATATCCCCTTAAAAGACTTATTTATTTACACTCCCAATATCAGGGTGGTTCTGCGGACCATTGAATAGATGTCTCAACATGAGCGATAGTATTCAGTATTAGGGATCACATGGAAAACGCTCCCCTGTCCGCAGAACTCTGTAACCTCTTTTTTGTGTTGTAACAATCTACACAAAGGTCTTTCAACCTCAGACAACCCGTGTCTTCAGACTATATTCTCAGCTGTCCAAGGGGCAACCTTATGGGTTCCCCCCCGAGCTTATCCACCTCAGGACACTCGTCTTTTTCTTTTTTAGAGATTAGATGGAAAACCTAATCTCAGGGCTTTTCACCCGACTATGTTTCATATTTAGGAGTCAAATTTATGATTTGCTCCAGGGCCTTTCACCCGACTATGTTTCATGTTTAGGAGTCAAATTTATGATTTGCTCCAGGGCCTTTCACCCTGTCCTGTCGAGGTGTTGACTATGTTTCGTATTTAGGAGTCAAATTTATGATTTGCTCCAGGGCCTTTCACCCTGCCCCGGGGCATTTCATTTTTGCTTTAATTTTATTCCTTTACATTTAGACTAGGAGACTTTAGTACAATGACAACACAAGTTTTAGTGTTTCCAATTGCAGAACTTCGATAAAACAGGTGTCTGCTTACCTTCTTTTTAGGCCGCGGCAAGTGTTGTCAGGATACTGCTGTCCTCCGCTGTTGAATGTCTTTTATCCAGCTCCAGCTTCATCACGTCGGGGTCACCAATTGATGGACTGGGGGCTCATCCTACTCTCCAGTGTGCTATGTGTGAGCTCAGTCCTGCGTGTTCTTTAATGAAGCAATAGGAGAAGATATTCAGTCTCAGTTAATGTAGTTTATTAAGCAGTAAAGGAATAAAATTACAGAGCTCTGGGTCTCAACTTCACGTCCCTTCACGTCATTGTGCATGCGAGGCGTTGTCCTCCTCTCATTGGCAATTCCAATTCCTCCTTCACCACACCACGCCCCTGCCTTGTGTTAATCTGACTCCTTCCCGCTGGCGGTGGGGGCGTGGTTCCTGTTTTGAAAGACAAGAGAACAACACAACTCCCTACACGTGCTGTACCTTACTATCTGTATGTCACTTTCTATTCTTTTTACCATATATGAAACTAATTATCTAAGCATTGCGGTATGTGCTCCTCAGACTTCATGCCTCTTCCTCTCTTGTACTTCTCCACTTCTGCAAAGCAAACACATTCAGATCAGCTGAAATCATCTCAGTATTCTCATTGTTCACACATCTAAAACTCATATAGTGAAACACAACTTATAGTAAAATACATAAAATCATTCTATTCCCAACAGTATTAACCTGACTTCTGCACAACACAACTGATGGTCCCAACCCCACTGATAAAGCAAGAAATTCCACTAATTAACCCTGATAAGGCACACCTGTGAAGTGGAAACCATTTCAGGTGACTACCTCTTGAAGCTCATCGAGAGAATGCCAAGAGTGTGCAAAGCAGTAATCAGAGCAAAGGGTGGCTATTTTGAAGAAACTAGAATATAAAACATGTTTTCAGTTATTTCACCTTTTTTTGTTAAGTACATAACTCCACATGTGTTCATTCATAGTTTTGATGCCTCCAGTGAGAATCTACAATGTAAATAGTCATGAAAATAAAGAAAACGCATTGAATGAGAAGGTGTGTCCAAACTTTTGGCCTGTACTGTATATATATATATATATATATATACTTACATATTTATACACACAGACACATACAGACACACAAGTAAAGTAGTCAAGCTGTGTTGGCTGTAGGCAGTTACAAATGTAACGTATTACAAATGAGCAGCTGGATGCTTTGGTGCTATAGCATTCCTTACAGCCCACAGCCAGCATGCATCACATGTGAAAACTATGATAAAAGATGAAGCACAGATACATGCAGACAGCCTTGTGCACTTTAGTTCCACAACATTTAAACACAAATTTAATTTTGAAAAATACCCCTGGATCTTCATTTTTACTTAGTTTGTGCTAAACTGGTTTTCCAGCTTCTGCTCCCTGTGGAGTGGACCAATCCTGTTTATATTTCTTAGAGATGTTTACTTCTGTACTGATCAGGTCTGGTTGGCATGATGATGTCATGATGCAACTGGACTTAGTTTTGTCTTAGAAGATGTTTCACCTCTTATCCAAGAGGCTTCATCAGTTCATGCTTGTCTGACTAGGCTGGAACTAGTCTGAACTGGTGTGGAAAAACCCAGGTATTTAACCTCTGAGGAGGTCTTCACAAGGCCAATGATGTCATTGGTTTGTTCGTGCTCCAATGGTGTGTCAATGACGGTCGTTGAAACTCCTGCTGCAATGGTGGTCATTGGAGTCGTTAGAGTCACATGAGGCCATTTGTGAACGACCATTGTTTTTAGAGGTAAAGCTGTTAAATCTCCTGGACAAGGATGAAAGGACACCATTATAGGTGGGGGATAGGTGGTGTCGCAGACCTCCTCCTCTATTGAGAGATGGTTTTTCCAATTTCACATAGATGGCTTCTTTTACACCTCTTTCAAACCATCTTGTGCACATTGCTGTCTTCAAAGGAGTGTACTTTCTCCTTGAGGTGTAAATAGACAGCTGAGTCTTGCCCTGACGAGTTAGCCATTCTGTGTTGGACCATGTGTTTGTTTAGTGGTTGTTTTGTTTCACCAATGTACAAGTCTGGGCATTCCTTGCTACAAATATAATGCCTTACATTTAAGGCAACTCTCCCCTACATCATCAGGCATGCTGATAAATGAGGCTTTCTAGAACTGGTTGCATCCAACAATGTCTGTAATGCTGCAATCACACACAGTGCAGCTCTTACTTTCTGCTGACATTTTGTTCACCATTGTGTTCAGTATTACTGAAGAGCCAACAAGGTTGCTAGTAGTTCTTTTGGGGTTTGGAGGCTAATTTTGGTCCTTTTTTTAGTCTGAATATCACAATTGAAATTTCTGACTGTTTTCAGCAAAAAAGAGAAGAATTTACAATTAAAAAGATTCAGGGACTCAGGAGGAGATGTCACTGGAAAGTTAAATTCCTTAAAAAAAGAGTTCTTAAATTATACTCACAAAACCTTCCAGATATTTCCACAGACAGACATAATAGTCGACTGTATAATCATTATCCTCAATACACAAGCTTAATTCTGAAAGAAGAAACCAGTTTGTATCTGTAGTTTCTCAGCCAGTTGCTCCTCTTGCTGTTTAAAAGTCACACTGCTGTGACAGATCAACAGTTGTTAATATGATCTGACTGATCCTGATCTGTTTTAGGACCATGAAGTGTCTTGATAGCAGAAAGATGTCAGCTGGAGTCATGGGTCCTTCAGAAAAAAACAACATGCTTTGTCTTGGCAGCATTCAGTACAAGCTTGAGATTCTGTAGCTTTAAAGGCAGTGCCGTCTGCATAGAAATGGATATAATAAGCCTATTCCTGAGAGATAATACTGTTTAGTAAAGAACCTTGGTGTTATCTTTGACTATGACCTGTGTTTTGAATCTCAAGTGAGAAACAGTACCAAAAATCAATTTTTCCATCTTAGAAACATTGACCATGTGTGCAACCACTTTTACCTAATGAAGACACTGAATAACTTGTTTATGCTTTTATCTCAATCAGTATTGACTACCATAATGCCTTGTTCTCAGACCTCTCAGAGAAATCTTTGAATAAACTTCAGATGATCCAAAATGCAGCAGCATGTCTACTTGCCAAGACTAAACATCGAGAAAACATTACTCCGGTTTTGAAGGTTCTTCATTGGCCTTCCGTTCATTTTAGAATTAATTTTAGAACTCTGCTTTTAGTTTTTAAATATCTTAATGGACTGGCTCCTACCTATTTAGCTGACATGTCAGTCAGATACATTCCCTCTAGATCCCTAAGATCCTCTTCCTCTGGTGTATTAAAGGGAAATTTCAGTTTATTTCAACCTGTCTCCTATCGTCCTAAATTTGTTTCAAGTGACTAGTGATGAAAAAAATAGTTAGCATGTTAGCCGTTAGCCTTGATACAGCCGGGGCGCATTAGTAGCATCAGACCTGTTAAAACGTAAGTGAAAGGGCATCCCTTCAAGTGCAAAGTTAGTCCACTAAACAAGCTTTTTTCCACAAAGACCTCCTCATATCATTAGGATAAATGTCAGAGAACATATAGAAAACGACATGTAAACATGTTGTCTTACCTTACCGGTGTGCTGCCATGTTTGTTTATCCCTCTCGCTCTGCTTTCCAAAGCGTGGCCGAAATATATCTTGCCAGCTCTAGATAAAGCCCAGCTGGATACTAACGTTACTCCAGGTGGAGGTGTCTCGTCCTCGGTTACATCCAGACCTTGAAAATAAGGCTGCAACCGGTCCCATTCCTTGCAACAGAGGCATTCCTCTCCTGTGGGCACTGGGGCACTCACAGGTACACCACCAATCTCCAGAGTTACTCAGCCTTGCAGCAGCCATTCGTCCTCTACCTGTTGCACCTCTCTCTCTCTCCTCCTCCGATCTTCAATTTCACGAAGCTCTTCGTCAGTGTATCCTTCCAGCTTTGGCTGCTTGCGTGCTATGAGATCACTGCTTGTTCTCGCGATATTTCGGCTGCGCTTTGGAAAGCAGATCGACAGGGATAAACAAACATGGCAGCACACCGATAAGGTAAGACAACACGTTTACATGTCGTTTTCTATATGTTCTCTGACATTTATCCTAACAATATGAGGCGGTCTTTGTGGAGAAAAAGCTTGTTTACTGGACTAACTTTGCACTTGAAGGGATGCCCATTCACTTTTAACAGGTCTGATGCTACTAATGCGCCCCGGCTGTATCTAGGCTAATGGCTAACATGCTAACTATTTTTCATCACTAGTCACTTGAAACAAATTTAGGACGATAGGAGACAGGTTGAAATAAAACGAAATTTCCCTTTAAATGTCCCCCAGCATAGAACTAAGAAGTACTGTGATGCTACGTTCTGTGTCATTGGCCCTCATCTCTGGAATAACATTCCAGGGGATGACAGACTTTCTGATTCAATAGACAGCTTCAAACAAAATCTTAAAACCATTTTTTTTCAGACTCGCATTAATGTACCTTTTATTTATGTAAATGGTATCAAATCTAATTCATATTTTTTAATATTTGTTTCTCATTTTATTATGTCAAGCACTTTGAGCAATTTCTCTATGAACTGTGCTATACAAATAAAGTTATTATTATTATCATTAGTAGTGGTAGTAGTAGTAGTTGTAGTAGTAGTACTAGTAGTAGCAGTATTTATGTAGATTGCAAATAGTACAGCTGATCAGCTACCTGAGGTTTATTATCTGCCTGTTAAAGAACAAACCTGCACAAACAGAAAATCCAGTGTACCTAAAGGTCTTAACCAAACTCTTTGTTTGTCTTTAATCCCTGGCAGATGTACTCCTCCTGCTTACTCTCATTGGTGAGAAGTAAAACACACTGACTGAACCTCCACCAGCAAGCACTCACCTTTCACTGTCCTTGATTTATACACGAAACAATTATTTATGCATTGAATGTAGTAGCTTTATATAGTCTCATTAGGTTTTAAAGAACCACATGTAGAATGTCAGAAGGAAAATCACCTTGACCCAAAGTTTAATCTTGAAAATCCCATAATCACCTGACGGTGTAGCATAGGTTGTTATGGATAAATGGAATATTTTCCACACATCAGGGTCAGCTACTAATCTACTGGCTACTAGCTAATCTCTTTTTGATGGATTTATTTGAAATCAATTAAAAGTTCATCAGAATATTTTTTTCCATCACTGAGACTCTAAATATCTTGTCAATACTCACAATCTCATCCATCCATTCATATATAGATATTTGTCCATAAAAACTGTCCTAAAACACATGTAGTTTACATGTATACAACTTGATGGAATTTCTGAGTAGCCTAATTTTTTTTTTCCAGAAAGCAATTATACATGTGGTGAATGTAAATTAAGAAGCTGATGGTGCATTGCAGTGAGATGTTTGCAGTGTGTGTGGATAAAAACAACTGATTTGTGTGTTTAGATGGCTGATCCGCCCAGCAGGATGACAGCAACCTGTGAGAAAACCATCATCTCTTCCTCATATATCGCCTTCTTTCTCATTCTCTCCCTCTCTTCTCAATAACGGCTTGCATTTTCTGTTTCTGGACAAAATGAAAATCATACCCTTAATGAGCATCTTGCATATCCATTGTGGATCTGAAAACTCAGATTACCATCTGACATTTTGTCTGATTTATCTAGGTATTACTTCTGTATTTTATTTTATTTTTGTGTGTGAATTTGGGGGTTTTAGTACATGGGGGGGTCTTCAAATCATAGACACTATGGTCATTCTTAGTTGATTCCAGTATTTCTAGGCTCAGTTTGTTGATTTAATATTGATTCTTAAATGCCAACAACATTATAAATCAAAATGTGAATTTTCAGGAAAAAATTGTATGATTGCTGCTGGTAGATTTATAGCGATTTATATAGAAAAAAGAGCATTAAAGTGTCATTTTCACAATAGAACCACCTATAGATGAAAAACCACACCACCAGCTTTCTGTGTCAATTGTAACATGCAGTCAAAATGTTGCTTTATACTCTTTCATATGGTGATACTGTTATTGCTATATCTGAATATATATAGCACATTGGGACAATCACACTGATTAACAGACCAAAATGTTTACAGTAACTTGTGGATCGCATCACATTCATAAATGAAACGGCGCTGAGCAAATGCTGCCTCAATTAATTTTTTTTTGCCACCAAAAAACCCCCCAAAAAAGTTTATGTGTATGCTATATTTAGAATATTTTCACTGCCTGACCTTGCTGACAGACAGCCTTTCCAACAGGGAACTGAAGCCATTATATCAAAGCCACTAGATTCCATTGACAAAAACAGTAATATAGCTTAGCAGAACACAATACACAGTACACAGAACAATTGCTAGTCTACTGTGGCCTTGATCGGTTAATGTGTAAGGTAAAGCGGAGAAAATATTCAAATATAACTTAGACTTAACACTGATATCGACTTTATAGGTGGCTGAAATACGTTTTGCTGCAGTCCCATTCACAGCAGTACATTGCTTAGCTTCCATGCTGGTAAATCAGGTTTATCAAAGATGATAGCAAAGCAATAAAGTCAGATGGGTTGGACCACCATGTTTAACTAAAAATCTTTAGATGTAAATGTATGGCTGAAAATGACAACAGAAATCAACAAGTTTGTCGATTTTTATGCATCTCCACAATTTTAATCATCTACCAGCTGTGTGTCAGTAAATGGCAGTTTTCGTTAGCGCGACGTCACAGTGATTCAGTGATTTGGTCTATAAATGCGTCAGTGCTCCTACTAGTGTGGAAGTGCTTTGTCAGAGCATGAAGAGCTTCACGTGGGGAAATAAATAAAATTTTTAAATTTCAAATAATTAACAGCTAACTGAAAAAGACACATGTAATTTATATTTTTAAACTTTTTTATTTTAGGTTATTATGGGATTATTTTAAAAATATAACTTCTTGCATTCTTACATGTAATGTAGCTACTGCTTTTTATGTATGCATTCAGTTTTAATATATTAAGTTATATCTTTTATGTATGTAGTATTTGTATTGAATTGTTCATTGTTTTGTTCTATTTCAGTTTCAGTTTCAGTTTTAAGTAATTTGTCCCAAATGGGAAACTTGTTTTACAGTCAGGGCAGACCATATAAGGACAACACAAAACATAAAATACAAACACGAAACACACAGCTATAAACTACACTACAATAGAACCCCCCCCCCCCCCCCCCCCCCCCCCCCCCAATAAAAACATAAAACAATAAAAACCGTTTCATTATGTTGAATACAATAAAACCATCCTATAAAATGCATATTAAATGTGCTTATTTGTCATCATTTAAAAGTGTTATAGCACAGGAAACGAAGGAGTTTCTGCTCCTATTGCACTTAGCTCGGGGCACTCTAAACCTACGACCTGAGGGAAGGGACTCAAATTCCCTGTGAAGAGGGTGACCTGTATTTGCCAGTATTGCCCTGGCTTTTCGAAGGACTTGCCTGTCATAAATCACAGCTACTTGGGACTGTGGTATGCCCATCACCTTACCCGCTGCCTTCACTATGCTGTTAACGTTATTTTTGTCCCTGATGTTCAGGTTGCCAAACCAGGCAATTAGGGAAAAGGTCAGAATAGATTCAATGAAAGACTTATAAAACAAGGACACCATTTTCCTGTCGACATTAAAAGAATTCAACTTTCTCAGAAAGTACAACCGTTGCTGTCCCTTCTTGCAAACCATATCAGAATTTCGGTTAAATTTTAGGTCATTATCAATGACTGTCCCTAAATATTTGTACTGTTCTACGATATCAATATTACTTCCTTTGATGGAGGTTTGCGTGGGAGGGTTAAATACTTTCCTCCTGAAATCAATTGCCATGTCTTTGGTCTTTGCAGTATTTAACTGGAGGAAAGCCTCATCACACCAGTTGACCAACTCGTCCACCACTGGCCCATGCTCAGATTCATCATTTTGGAGCAGGCTAATGATGACTGTGTCATCCGCGAATTTTAGTATGTGCCTGTCCTCATGCTGGCTTCTACAGTCATTGGTGTAGAGAATGTAAAGCAGTGGGGACAGAACACAACCCTGAGGAGAGCCAGTGGAGGACGAGCGCTGTTCCGACAGGAAACCATTTGCTCTCACCCTCTGAGACCTACATGTTAAAAAATCTACAATCCAAGCCACAAAGTTTACATCAAGACTAAAATAACTGAGCAGTTTCCTAGCTAAGACATGTGGCTGGATAGTGTTAAATGCTGATGAGAAATCCATAAACAGGAGTCTGGCATGGGTACCAGGACCCTCAAGGTGTTTATACAGGAGGTTAAGCAAAGTAATTTGCGCATCCTCCACTCCCATCTTGGATCTATAGGCGAACTGCATGGGGTCGAGTGCCTCCCCCACCCTTTGCAACAGTTCTCTCTTAACCAGCCTTTCAAATGACTTCATAACCAGTGACATTAATGCCACTGGTCTGAAGTCGTTTAACTCCCTAGGGGTCCTAGTTTTTGCCATTGGTACCACGATGGACTCTTTCCATAACTTTGGAACTTTACACTGATCCAGAGACATCCAGAATATGTGACAGAACACTTCGCAGAGCTGTTCTGCACAACACCAAAGCAGTCTCCCTGTAATACAGTCCAGCCCTGGGCTCTTGTTTGACTTAATTTTCTGAAGTACTGCTTTCACATCCTGAGCTCCAAACATCTGGTTCGGTTCAGTGAGTGGGGCAGACACTTTGCAGATTGCCTTGAGTTCATCTGTAAAGTCATGGGTGTCAAATCTTAAATAAAAAGAATTTAATGCTTCGGCTAAGTCACTGTTGCTGTCATAACCTGTGAGCCTAACTGGCTTTTGATCATATTTTTGTTGGCCTATCATTTTTCTCATTCCATCCCATGCTGCCTTCAAATTGTTACTATTTAGATCTTCCTCCAGCTTATTTTTATAATTTAATTTTGCCCTCATTATTTCAGCTCTGACCTCTCTCCTGGCCTCTCTATTCACTATTTCATCCCCATTTAAGAAGGCCATATGTTTTTTATACAACGCCTCTTTCAGAGATTTAGTGACCCATGGCTTGTTATTTGGGTACTCTCTAACATATCTTTTGGGAATCACAGTATCCTCACAAAATGTGATATAACTGCATACAGTGTCAGTGAGTTCATCAATATCTTGGGTAGAGTTCATAAACATAGACAAATCGGTACAGTCCAGGCATCCTTGTAATTTAGTGACAGCATCTTCGCTCCAGACCTTGACCTCTCTTGACTTCACCTTCACCCTCTTGAGTGTTGGCCTGTATACAGGTATGAGGTGAATTGTGCTGTGGTCAGAGGAACCAAGCGGGGGCATAGGAGAAGCCTTATATGCTCCTTTAATAGAGCCATAACACAAGTCCAGAGTCTTATTTTTCCTGGTTGGACAGGTGACATGCTGATGAAGATTCAGAGGTTTATGAAGTTTGCAATTATTAAAATCTCCCATTAACAAACAGGGTGCATCAGGTGAAAGAGACTGGAGTTTATGAATCACTCTCTCAATAGTATGAGCAGCATTTTGGGTGTTTGCTCTAGGATGTATGTACACCACTGTCAGGAATAACTGGGGGAACTCCCTGGGGAGATAAAATGGACGGACAGACACAGATAACAGTTCGATGTCAGCTGTGCATATAGACTCTCTGACGGTGACGTTGTTACACCACCGCTGATTGAGGTACACACAGACTCCACCCCCTTGGGATTTCCCTGTAGCGTCACTGTCCCTGTCCAGCCTGACAGGTGCTCTAAAGCCGCTGATGATCAGACCCGAGTCAATGTCCGTTGGCATGAGCCATGTCTCGCTAAAAGCCATAATGCAAGCATCTCTGTATTTGTGTTGATTAATTACATTTGCCTGCAGCTCGTCAATCTTATTCCTGAGCGACTGCACGTTTGCGAGGATTATGGAGGGAAGTGGGACGCGCCGCAGCCCCTTGCGTTTCAATCTCACCCGGGCGCCACCTTTACTTCCACGTTTCCTTGTTTTATCAGAGTGAGTATTGCCCTGATCATGAGACCTGTATCTCGCCAACTCTCTTTGTATGTCTTGAATGAAGAGCTGATCCACACTCATGTTGACACGGCTTGCGTCGTCCCAATTCATTAGAAACTCCCGGGAATATTGTTTCACCTGTTGGTGTAGTTGAGGCTGGCAGCTCTCGGCGAAACAGAGCCATAAAGTCCATAGCAAAGCCACATAAAAAAAAATCCATGATGACTGTTTACACCAACAGTCACTCACAGTCCAAAAAGACGGTAAAACAAGGTAGAACAACACAGCTAACAGACTTAAACGCCTCAAACGACAAAAAAAACACAGACACCACGCACCCTGCTGCCAGTCGCCACAAGAGCAGCGCCCACTGCTCAGCTTTTTTAATTCTTTTGTCTGTTTATGTTTTTCATTGTGTTTATTTCTTCAGATTTGCCATACGTTATTTTATTATTATTTCTGTAATAATGTTATTTAATATATCAGTATTTTATTCAATTTTCTTCATTTTGCTCTTTTGTAACTTTTTAACTTCTAACTCAGTTTTTTTCAGTTGTTAATCATTTGATTTTGTTTCATTCCTGTTGACTATCTGTATTTTCAATTATGTATTTTAACTGAATTTAGATTAATTTCTTTCTTTTTTTCTTTTTCAGATTTAGATTTAACATAAGAATCCAGCTGACTGACAAGTAGGTTTTTAAACATACAAGGAATTTGCCCTGGTATTTTGGTGCATAGATAAGAAACATAAATAAAGAACAGAAGAAAAAAAATACAATTAAAATATTAAAATATACTATTTTTAAAACAATATGTATAATGTAACTGTTCCACACAGTTTGATTTGCCATCATCTTCATCGTTATCCTCATCATCATCATCATCATGATTTGGCAAAGGCGTGTGGAGACCAGAGGATCACAGAATTGCTGACAGAGTGTGCATTAGAGTGTCAGAGTTATGATGATTCTGTGTTATTGCCCTGCTAATGTTAGTTTGCTAATGCAGCAAAGTACAGTGTGGATAACTTCAGTTCATTCATTCAGACTCCCAGGACTGGTTTGCAAATTACTTTATCAGCTAATGGTAGGAAGCAACCTATGTCAGGTCAGTGTGGTGCAGCTAAGTTTATCTGAGTGTAGCTAAGTTATTGCAATGTATTAGTTGGCTAGCAGACCACAATTCTTCACAAGCTAACATATACATGATTCTTACTTCCCAGTTAGAAATTTTTGGTTCAAAAAACATTCTGACACAAAGTAATGTTCTAGTAATGTTTTCAGCTGGAAGTTTTCTTTCAGTTCCCAGAATGTTCTCCCTAAAGGTAGGTAAAGGTAGGCTAAAAACATTCTAAACTGTTAGGTGATAACGTACTTCAAATTGATAACGTTGTTAGCAGGCCCGGACTGGCTGTCGAAAATATAGTAAGTTTCCCCTGTAGTCAGGACCACTAAATGGTCCGCAGGCCGTAGCAAATAAAAAAAAAATCATTCCTCCATAATGGCCCACAGTAAAAGAACTGTTCTTTGGGAGTGTCCTGAACTCGTCTTGCTGTGTCAAATGCCTGCGAAGCAGCCAGTCAGGCACGGAAAAGCTGTACTCTTTCCATTGTGGCAAAAACACATCAAATGAACCAATGTTGTCTGTCAGAAGTCAGGTTGCATAACATTATGGTGTGGATCCAGAAAGAACTAAAATACTAAAAGACTTATTTATCGTATTATAGGGGAAAACTCAAGCATGCACATGCACAAGCTGTAAAAGAAAATCCATGTAGTATTATCATAAACTACAGTGGTGGCAGAAGTAGATTACTCAGATGTTTTACTTAAAGCAACACTTACCTTTCTTGAAATTTTATACCTTTGTTTAGGTTAAAATGTTAATAATAAGGTGATGGCACACTGAAATGTAGGTGAATTCCACCAGAGATAAAACCTCATAATTATACCATTCTCATATGGTTCTATGCAATGATTGGTCAGAGTTTTCTCCTGGTCTGTCTTCCCCACGTGGAAGCCTCTGACTGACGTAACTGCTCACGTAACACCCCCCCCACCCCTGCCCCTGAGACTGTGAGACAGCAAATAGGCTAGTAACAGGGACGCTTGTGGATATAAACTAGTAACAGGGATGCTTGTGGGTATGAACTAGTAACCCGGACACTTGTGGATATAAACTTTTCTCCGTAGCAATGGCAGATAAATGCGGACCACCGCTTCCACCTCCAGCCGTTCCAACAGGGACATCAGTTGGCAAAATAAAGAATATTGCAGAAAAAGCTAACACTAAGAGAGAACTGCAAGAGCCAAAACTCGGGTGAACATCGGTTCTGCTTTTGAGCAATGGTGAAGACTGATGCAGCTTCATCCTGAGCTAATAACGGACAAGATGGTCGCAGAGTTTCTGCTGGACAGGTATTTTTAGTTTGCCTCTAAGTTTGAATCAACATGGCGGCAGCCTCTGCATACACTGGCAAATTAAACACGGTGCAACAGGAAGTAAATTCTTCAATGCAATACAGTCACAAGTTTCTAACAGACATCAGAAACTGCTGCAGCGATCTAACGCTACAACGGCGAGAGCTCAGTAGCAAGCTTGGCCTGCTATGTTGAGCTAGCCCTGAGATGACCGTGGTTTCGCTTTGAGCTGTCTCGGGGTCTATCTGACTATCCTTGGAGAAAAAATGAGTCCAGTGGTCCCAACAGTCTTTACCTGGGTTTGGTAACAAAGAGATAATGGCCCTGCACACAGAGACAAATTGTGTAAAGTTTCAAAAGTTAAAAATTCAATTCTAACTGCATCGCATTGTAACATCCCATTCTCGTCCCTAATTGCTGTTAATTGCTAGGCTAATTGATCAAATCAAATCAACTTTATTTATATGGCACTTTTCATACAACAGTACACAAAGTGCCTCACAGAGGTTAAAAACAACAAAGAACCAAAACAGAAAACAACCACTGCTGCCGTAGAGACCACCCCGACCCGGGCAGACAGGAGTCTCCACACCGAGGTGCAGTGCCCTTCAGCCACCCAGGTCGGAGCTGTCCACGGGACAGCACCCCCATCTGTAAACCAGGAACAACTCTCAGTGTGGTAGGCCCCCATGAGGAAACACTGGAGCTAAAAACTGAGGGACTAAAACAGTAGGATAGGATAAAAGGTATAAAATGAACCAAATAAATAAAAAGCTATTTAGCTCATAAAATTAAGTTAATAGCTAGGTAAGAATGATCTAAAACAGATACATAAAGTGCATCAAAATTATAGTAAAGTTATAGGTTTTAGCTATAACTTAAATAACAAAAGATAAAGATTAAATGAGATAAGAACGTAAAAAAATGAAGGGTAAGAGCATTTAAAAAAAACCAAATAGATAAATCCGTTAATAGCCTGATAAAAGGAATTTAAAATAGATAAATAAAGAGCTCAGTTAAAAGCCTGATTAAAAAGATGAGTCTTGAACCTCTTTTTAAAAACCTCAACAGTCTCTGCAGCCCTGAGGTTCTCTGGCAGGCTGTTCAACAATTGGGGGCCATGACAACTAAATGCTGCCTCCCTATGTGTTTTAGTCCTAACTTGTGGTATGGTTAAAAGGCCTGTGCCGGAGGACATCAGGGTCCGTGACGGTTGATATGGTAAAAGCAGGTCAGATAAATAAGAAAGCCCAAGACCGTTAAGACATTTAAAAACTAATAAAAGTACCTTAAAATTGATCCTGAAGCGCACGGGGAGGCAATGCAGTGATTTTAAAACTGGTGTAATGTGCTCCCGCCCTCTGGTCCTCATCGGCACTCATGCAGCTGAATTCTGTAATAATTGTAGATTTGAGATACTCTTTTTGGGAAGACCAGAGATCAGGGCATTGCAATAATCTAACCTACAGGAGATAAAAGCATGCATCAGCACCCCCGTGCTGGCCTGAGAGAGAAACAGGTGGTCTCTGGCTATATTCTTAAGGTGGTAGAAACCTACCTTTGTTATGTTTTTAATACGTGGAATAAAACAGAGCTCAGAGTCAAAAATCACACCCAGATTTTTTACAGATTGTGTTGGTTTGAAATCCTGTAGTTTTGGTAAAAGTTTCTCTCTCTGGCCTTCATGACCAATGACTAAAACCTCTGTTTTGTCCTGGTTGAGCTGTAGGAAATTCACTGCCATCCATGACTTGATATCTAAAATGCAGTTAAAAAGGGCATCAATTGGCCCTGCGTCATCAGGAGACACGGCAATGTACAGTTGCGTATCATCAGCATAACTATGAAAGCCGATGCCGTGCCTCCTGATGACATCCCCCAGGGGAAGCATGTAGAGATTAAAAAAGAGTTGGACCTAAAATTGACCCCTGGGGGACCCCACACTTTATCTCATGGGTTCCTAAGGAAGATGCATCCATACTTACAAAGAAGTGTCGATCAGTAAGGTAAGAGACGAACCAGTTAATAACAGTACCAGAGAGGCCAGCCAGATGCCTCAGTCTATTTAATAAAATGTGATGGTCTACTGTATCGAAGGCAGCGGTTAGATCCAGTAAAACCAAGACTCTGAGATTATGGTTAGATCTAAATTGCACCTGATGTCGTTTAAAATCTTTAAAAGGGCTGTCTCGGTACTGTGGTTCATCCTAAAACCAGACTGATACTTCTCTAAAGTGATTTGTTTTTAAAAACATCAATTACTTGGATAAAAAACAGTTTTTCTAAAATTTTGCTGAAAAATGGTAAGTTGGATACAGGCCAATATTAAAAATGTTGGGGTTTAAATTCTTCAGAAGGGGCTTCACCACCGCCGTTTTCAAGGAGGTTGGGAAGACACCTATCTGAAGAGAGCAATTCACCGTGTACAGTAGCTGTTCCTCAAAGAATCCATAAAATGTTTTAAAAAACGGTGTGGGAAATGGGTCTAAAAGGCAGGTTGTGGGCTTTACTGTTACTGTTTGTTAAAAAATCAATTGTGGAGAAGTGGAATTTGGGATTGTTTTTACTGTCAGAGATTAGTTTTTTGAAGTGGGAAATTCTTGCCTGTTTGACTGCGTTATTGTAGGTTTTGAGATGTTGACGTAATATTTCGTAGTGGACTGTTAGATTTGATTTTCTCCATCTCCTCTCAGCACTCCTGCAGTATCTTTTCAGTTGTTTGATCTCCTGATTTCTCCACGGAGTGTAGGTTTTGTTCTAATTGTTTTGCTTAAAAGTGGAGCCACTGAGTCCAGCGTTGACTTGAGTTTGTTGTTAAAACTGTCAACAATTGATGTCTACTTTCTATTTGTCTATTTTCTATTTCTGTTAATCCATGAGCTATCATCCTCCCTTCCTTATCTCCTTTTTCCACACACAATCTGCAAACCGGAAAGAGCAAATGCTGCTTCCTTATGTGCAAGCCTTTGCAAGTCTGTCCTGGTGGTGAGGAGAGAATTCCTCAGATCCAAGTTGGATGGATCCAGCATGTTCTGCTCCTCTAATCACTTGAGTTTAATGTTAAATTGGGATTTAACCTCACCACGATTTCTATTCTCCACTAAGAAGAAGCTGATGAACAAGCCCATTTGGGGAGCTTTAAATACCTCCCAGACTGTGGACAATTTAAATTTAGTAGAAAAAAAAACATAATCCAAAACTTAATTTCTTATGAGGGAGTTTTTTTCTTTGTTTGTTTGTTTTTCTTCATTTTTTAAGAAATATGTGTATTACATTGCCACCATTTAGATTTCAGGGGTTGGGTATTGGGAAAAATGTAACAGAGTATACAGCATGATCCCTTACAACAGTGCCATTCATCTTGATCTCAAACAAGTTTGAAGACATCAAAATGTAATCTATCCTAGAGAAGGAGTTATACACCCAGAATCAAAAGAGTAGTCTCTAACATGCTTGTCCATTGTGATGAGGCAGGAGGTGAGCCATTTCATCTACACTCCGACCCTTACCTATGGTCATGAGCTTTGGTGACCAAAAGAATGAAATCACTTATAAAAGTGGCTGAAATGAGTTTCTTTTGCAGGAGTTCAGACATCTGGAGAAAGCTTGAAGTAGAGAAGCTGCTCCAGGTGAAGTGGTTTGAGGATCTGATCAGGACTCCTGAGAGCCTCCTGTTAGAGGTTTTCCAGGCACGTCCAACTGCGAGGAGGCCCCGGCATAGACCCAGAAGATGCTGGAGGAATGATATAGTATCTCGTCTGGCCTGGGAATGTCTCAGGATCCCCCAGGAGGAGCTGGAAAATGTTGCTGGGTAGAGGAGAATTTAGAATGCCTTGCTTAGCCTGCTGCCCCTATGAATTGGCCCCAGATAGTTGGAAGATATTGGAGAGAACAGCATGTCTGTGGATGGTGGGCAAATTGCATGTTTTGCCATGACACAGGAAGCTGTTGTAACTTCATATTTGTACACTCTAGCCGGCATTTCACAAGCTGGATTAGAGTCCAGGTCTTAAGACATCTACAGGGCCATATTAAGTCATAATCATAGTGCCTCCTTATGACAACAGGAAGTCATCCTTGACAAAGATCATCAACTTTACATGAAATTTACATGGTGTGGTCTGCACATCATATACAGCTACATGACACATAAGTACCATGTGTTCTCTAGCGCCACAGAGTGGACACAGAAAGTGTGTGTGTGTGTGTGTGTGTGTGTGTGTGTGTGTGTGTGTGTGAGTGTGAGTGTGAGTGTCCATAGCTAATCTTGCAAACTAACAGACCACTCAACCACTCAGCCCCCATATGTTGTGTGCACATGTATGACTGTATGATTAAGGATCTCTTGTGGCTGTGGTGATTCATAAAACCTGTTTTGTTGACTGTTTCAAACGGTCATTGACTGCTGACTCCATACCAGTGGCGATTGCTCTAAGACTGCAAGGGAAGCTCAGCTTCCCCTAAAATCAGTTACTTATCACAGGTCACTGACACGACTTTCTTCTCATTCATTTCCATAGCATCACAGTGCATTAAACAGTGGAAGCTCAGCGTCCAAAGACTTCAACGGGAAAGCATAGAGTTCCACTACAGCGAAACTAGACAGTCATTGGATAAATGTTCCGTTTTGTCCTGCCCATCAGACGCTCAGCGTCTCTGGGGGTCTATGGGGCAGTGGGCTGGCCTCGGCTGGCCTGGACACTGGGCTTCTGCATGATGATTGGATGATCTGTCTGAGGATGAATCCGTTTTTGATTGACAGTGAAATTAGCGAATCAGCGATCTTGAAATATAAACCACCACCGGAACATTTTTCAAGTTTCATTCCGTTATTCCGAGTTGATCTGGAGACTTTTCCAATCCTCTTTGTGACTTTTTCTTTGTTAAAAACAACAAGCGACAAATCTAGCATCTTCTGGTGTTATTGGAGACTGTACTCATGTTTGGAGACTCTGACTTCTGTCGCTCTGCAGTTACTGTCCCCAACAAGCAGCGGGTGTTGCTGTGAGTCCCTCCACCGTCCCAAAGCACTCACGGGCGGTCACACTAGCCTTGTGCAGCAGCCTCAGCGAGCAAGCTAGCAGGCTGCACATAATAGCAGACAGTTTGAATATTGTCGACCGGATTTTTGCAAAGCCGTTAAATAGTCTTCCTTACGAGGAGAAACTTAGAGTTAAACAGCAGGGCAGATCAACACCTCAGATTGATTTGGTGCAAAGGGTGGGGGAAAGTAACAGGTCTTTTCACACATCTGAAAATCTTTGAGGTGTGTTTTGTTGTGGTTCTGTGGCATGAGTGTGGTTGAAAAACAGCTTCAATTAAATGCTCCTTTTATAAGTTACTGCTTCGCCACAATACCACAACTATTATGATGTAAACTTAAAGTGAGCTTCCCCTGTTTGCAAGACCAGCAGCTGCCACTGCTCCACACTCATCTCAACTGGCCAGTGGGTGGCATAAGTTCTCTGAAAATCAGTTCAGTTAAAAACAACAAGCCTTACTGTCTGTTGAAATCCACATTTTGACCTTTGTCATGGCTTCAGAACTGGCAGATAGAAAAGTTTGGTCTCATCTTAAACTGTAGCATCTGCAGATTCATTCCATATCTGATATGTTAAGATCCACTAAACTTGGGCACAGTGCAATATGAATAAATCTTCTTTTGTTGTCTTTACCACAATCTTAACTGTAAGGGAGTCGGAAGTGACAATTCCATCAAGCCCAGCTGGGACGAGGTTTTAATCCATCTGCTGCACAGCGTCATACCACACCGGGAGCATTTCAGAATAGGAGGGTTTTGCCTGTCTGATTTTGTCTGATTTTTGATTTGCAAAATTTGTTGGTTCAGTCATTTTTCCTTGATATTTAATAATAATAATACATTTTATTTATAGGCCCTTTCAGGACACTCAAGATCACCATACAAAAGACAATAATAATAAAACAATTAATAAAACATGACAATCAAAAAACGCAATACATAACGTAATATATAAAACAGCAGTAAAGTGCAACAGTGAGATCATTCCATTTCAGATTAAAGGGACTATGCCTGTCTGAAAAGATGAGTTTTGAGGCGGGATTTGAAGGAGGTGACAGAGTCTGAGTGTTTTATGTCCTGCGGTAGAGAGTTCCAGAGGCGAGGGGCCGAGCAGCTGAAGGCTCTCGACCCCATGGTGGATAAGCGAGCAGGTGGGACGGTGAGTTGAATGGAGGAGGAGGACCTGAGAGTACGGCTGGGTATGTTAATGTGAAGGAGCTCAGCAAGATACTGAGGGGCAAGGTTGTTGATGGCCTTGAAGGTGAGGGAACAGCCCATTGGTTTGACAGCCCATTGGTTCGACCATATTAAGCTCATTGTTCTGAAGTCCGTTCCAAAATCATCATGATGCCCTGTGGTTAAGGTCTGGTTAGGTTTAGGCACAAAAACCACTTGGTTGGGGTCAGGAAAAGATCAAGGTGTGGGTTAAAATGAAAAATAAAGTGACAAACACATAAGTCGTGAGACTGCTCTGCCTCAAGCTGGTCGCAGCGCACCATACGGCCGTTGCGAGCCGTTCAGCACCGCGGACAGTCGGACTAATGGGATGTCGAACCAATGGGCTGTCAAACCAATGACATGGACCCGAAGGTGAAAAGTATGATTTTATAAGTGATGCGGGATTTGACTGGAAGCCAATGGAGTTGCTGCAGGACAGGTGTAATATAACTAGAAGAGGGGGCTCTGGAAATAATTCTGGCGGCAGAGTTTTGAACCAGGTGCAGTTTATGGATGGACTTGTCTTGTAAACCAAAAGTAACACATTTGTGTTTCTACCAAAGGTAACTAAGTGTAGGCTAAACAGTTACCATTTTCTGTCTGGTTTAATTGTGTTCATTGTTGTTATTTAACATTTTGTCGTGCTGTAGTCTAATTAATACCATTAAAATTGTAGTTATCATTTCTGGCTGTGTTGAAATGATTAAAAATACATTCATTCACATAATTATATTTTATCTATATTTTCCATACAGTGCCTGTTAGAAGGAGAACTCAATCTGCTCTGTGCAACACACTGCAGCTTGATTTTTAAGTGTCTATTTTTTTTAGCTTCTGAGATGTACTGCTGTGTGTCTGCTGAAATAATGAGAATTGTCTAGGGTGACTGCAATCGGGGATTTGTGCTTTAATGGGTGTACTTTTAATGATTTGAATTAAGTTGTAATATTTTCAGTCTGAGTTTGGTTCTAGTCAGTAAAGCTGTGCAGCTGTTTGTCACTCCTGTTGAACTGATGAAAATTCTGCTGTCTCTTATGCTGTAGTGTGGATTCACCTGAGGTGGACTCCAAAGAAACTGGAGCAGTAAAGTGTAGTCTACGCTGTTCCAGTTCTCCTCATTATCATCATCCTAACCTTCATCATCATCATCATCATCAGCATGGTGTGGCTGAGGTTTTTGAGGATGAGGTGATCACAGAATTGCTGATGACACGTGCAGTGGAGCGCCTAGCATGGTATGAGATGTTAAAGTGAATTGTAGGGCAGAATCAATGCAGCCACACTCAAAGGACAGGACTCTGAGCAGGGAACAGAGTGCTAAATAAGATGACCTGGACTGGTCAGAGGTTTTGTCTGATGGGGATTTTGATTGTTTGTTTCCTGCTGAACTGATGAAATTCCTCACGTGTCTTCTACTGTAGTTTGAATTTACCTGAGCTGGACTTGACACAGGTGCAGCTGAAAAAGGTAATCTACACATTTAAATTGTTTATCATCATCAACTCAACCAAACCAAACTCAACTCAACTTTATTTATATAGCACCTTTCATACAAACATGCAGCCCAAAGTGCTTCACATGGCAAAATTGGAATGACACAGACACAAAACAATAAAATATTAAAAAAGGAAACCAACCAAAACAGAACAAACTAACAAAAAAGATAATTAAAATGCAATAGAGTTAATAAATAAATAAAATAGAATAAAAAATGAACAGGAGGGATAAAAGAAGGTAAAAACAAATGTTTAAAACTTAAAAATCAAGACTGTAATGTTACTCCACATTAAAAGCCAGATTAAAAAGGTAGGTCTTTGATTTAAAATTAAAAATACCAACAAAGCTCTTCTAATATCCAGAGGTAACAAATTCCACAGTTTAGGGGCATAAAAACAGAAAGTGCTCTCACCAGTACCTTTATAGTTAACATTAGGAACATTTAAAAGTAAAACAGTGGAGGACCTCAGTGATTTGGCTAGAACATGAAATGATAGAAAAGCACTGATGTATGGAGGGACAGGGCCATTTAAAGCTTTATAAACAAGTAAAAGAACTTTAAAATCAATTCTAAAAGACACAGGTAGTCAGTGCAGTGACTTCAGCAGTGGGGTAATGTGATTCATTTTCCTTGTTTCTCGTCAACACCCTGGCTGCAGCATTCTGTTTTCTTATTGATTGTTTGGGTTTGTCCAGTGAAAAGGTAGTCTTAATGGCTGGTAATAAAAGTGTGAGTGAGTGTTTCAGCATCTTTCTGAGTGAAAAAGGTCTGACTTAGCAGTGTTCGGTAGATGATAAAAGGATGTTTTGATGACCCTGTTTAAATGAGAATTAAAATTTGAATTAGCGTCTAAAATCACTCCCCGGTTAGTAACATCAGTTTTAATGTGCTTGCGAAGGCCACCAAACATTGTGCTAGTACAGCTTTTCTCTTGCTGCTTTTGGTCCAATTAAAAGAATCTCAGTTTTTTCTTCATTCAGCTTTAAAAAGTTTTTACCCATCCATAGTTTAATGTCAGTGAGACAGGCAATGAGAGCATCCAGTGCATTAGGGGCATTTGGTGTTACAGAGATGTATAATTGTGTGTCATCAGCATAAAAATGGTAATCAATATGGTGATGGCTAATAATGTTTCCAAGTGGAAGCAAAAACAGAATTGGTCCAATAATGCTTCCTTGAGGAATATCATATGTAATGCTATGAGTCTCTGATACATGAGCACCCAGGCTGACAAAAAATGGTTAAATAGGACCTAAACCAAGCTAAAACAGTGTAGGAAAGACTAACCCATTTTTTAAGTCTGTCTATTAAAATACTAGTATCAAATGCTGCACTTAAGTCCAACAGAAGAAGAACAGCCACATTGTTTGCACCCTCAAGAATGCTCAGAGCATTTACAACCTTGAGAAGGGCAGTCTCTGCTCGATAACGAGACTGGAACGTTTCTAAAATGCCACTGTTGTTAAAATGAACTTGTGGTTGATTAAAAACAATTCACTCTACAATATTGCGATAAAAAGGTAGATTAGAATTCAGTCTGTAATTGTTTCTGTCTGAGTAATTGGATTTTTTGAGAAGAGGTTTTACTACTGATGTCTTGAACGCTGTGGGAAATATGCCAGAATTAAGTGAGGAGTTTATCATCATCATTTCTTTCAACCTGAAATGAAATATAATATTGCGAAAATTAGGCCTATCCTGACCCGAAAAGATGCAGAAAAATTGGTCCACGCTTTTGTTACCTTTAGGCTGGATTACTGTAACTCACTATTATCAGGTAGCTCTAGTAAGTCCTTTAAAACTCTCCAGCTAATTCAGAATGTAGCAGCACATGCACTAACAGGAACTAAGAAACGAGATCATATTTCTCCTGTTTTAGCTTCTCTGCACTGGCTCCCTGTAAAATCCAGAACTGAATTTCAAATCCTACTGTTAACTTATTAAGCTCTAAATGATCAAGCTCCGTCATATCTTAGAGAGCTCATAGTGCCATATTATCTCACCAGAACACTGCGGTCTGAGAACGCAGGGTTACTCGTGGTCCCTAAAGTAGATCAGGAGCTAGAGCCTTCAGCTATCAGGCTCCTCTCCTGTGGAATCATCTTCCTGTTACGGTCCGGGAGGCAGACACCGTCTCCACATTTAAGACTAGACTTAAGACTTTCCTCTTTGATAAAGCTTACAGTTAGGGCTGGCACAGGCTTGCCCTGTACCAGCCCCTAGTTAGGCTGACTTAGGCCTAGTCTGCCGGAGGACCCCCTATAAAACACCGGGCACCTTCTCTCCTTCTCTTTCTCTCTCATATTCTATTACTGCATCTTGCTAACTCGGCCAGTGGATGTCACTTACTTGGCTTCTTCTCCGTAGCCTTTGTGCTCCACTGTCTCTCAGATTAACTCATATCGCAGCGGTGCCTGGACAGCGTGACGTGTGTGGTTGTGCTGCTGCCAGATGCCTCCTGCTGCTGCTGCCATCATTAGTCATTAGTCATACTTCTACTGTTATTATACACATATGACTATTGTCACACATGTATACTGCCAGATATTAATACATACTTTCAACATATTGTACCACAGTAGCCAGAACTGTAACTATAATATTATTACTTTCAATAATGTTGTAAGCTACTGTCATTACCTGCATTTCTCTCTCTCTTTCTCTCTCCCTCTCTCTCTCTCTCTCTCTCTCTCTCTCTCTCTCTGTCTCATTGTGTCATGCGGATTACTGTTAATTTATTATGCTGATCTGTTCTGTACGACATCTATTGCACGTCTGTCCGTCCTGGAAGAGGGATCCCTTCTCAGTTGCTCTTCCTGAGGTTTCTACCATTTCTTTTCCCCGTTAAAGGGTTTTTTTGGGGGAGTTTTTCCTTATCCGCTGCGAGGGTCATAAGGACAGAGGGATGTCGTATGCTGTAAAGCCCTGTGAGGCAAATTGTGATTTGTGATATTGGGCTTTATAAATAAAATTGAAAATTGATTGAATTGAAGTGTGTGATTTGAGACACACCATTTGATTGTTTCCTGCTAAACTGATGAAAGTCCTCCTTTTTTATTTTTTTATCACCACCGTCATCATCATCATTTCTGTCAGCAACGTCTGAACATCCAGACAAAAAGAAGCTGTTTTTAAAGAATGTGGTTACAGCTTCAGATGTCTATCAACGAGATGTTCAAGAAACTGACAACGGATCTAAGAAGGTATGAAATATGATGAGGAGGAGGAGGTTTGAGATGATGAAGAATATCAGGAGGATTTTGAGTGGTAACAACTGAGGTGATGAAGATTATGCTGATGATGGGTGTCGTCTATTATGACTGCAGATACGGATTCTTTGTTATTGCTCTTCAAAGAGACTATCAATAAGTATTTCAGGGCGCAGAGCTGCACACGGTTAGATGGGTATTCATAGAAGTGCTGTAAGTGGCCCGGTAGAGGTGCAGTCTGGCTCCTGCAACTCTGTTAGCTAGCTTCAACAAGCCAAAATCACATATTAAAGGATAACTTCAGTATTTTTCAACCTGGGCCCTATTTCCCCATGTGCATTTGTGTGTATGATTCATAGGTACAACTCGTTTTAAAATTGGTTCCATATTGAGGTAGCCACGAAACGAGCTAAAATGGTAACGGGGGCAAATGCGCAGTTTGCGCATTACAAGTGATTTTTTCACCACTGACCGGTTCAGATTGCCAGTACTGTCTCTGTAAATTGTCTTCTCTTATTCGTCTGGCAGTAGTCATCTTGGGAGAAGTGAGCACTGCAGACCCGGTGGTCTGCAAGGCTTAGTGTCTGGACAGGAGTGTTAGCATCCATTTCTTGCACAACTAGCCACAACTTCAGCATCTCGCTGTCTGACAAAGGCAGCCTATGACAGCTGTACGGGGTGTGGTGTGACATCCTGTTCTTGAAATTCTGATGAGCACAAACACGAACCATTGTTTTCAATCGATGCAGTGAAACTCTGAACTGTACTCCGGGACAACCAGCGCCACTGTGAGCGGCGCTCAGCATGGCTCTGTTTTCTTCCGGCAACAAGCAAAGCTCTCGCGAGATGACGTCACACAACCCAGAGGTAAGGGAAATGCTTAGTATGCTATTTTCAGAGATAGCACTGGCGATCTGAACCGGTCAGTGGTGAAAAAAAGCACTTTAAATGCGCAAACTTATACGGGACGCATTTGCCCCCGTTACCGTTTTAGCACGTTTTGCGGCTGCCGGCTGCATCTGCCTCCCTCAATACTGAACCAATTTCAAAACGAGTTGTACCTATGAATCATACGCACACATACACATGAGGAAATAGGGCCCAGGTTGAAAAATACGGAAGTTATCCTTTAACAAAATGTGTGAATGATTTCATAAAGTCCAGGTAAAGCACCCAGCCAAATCTGAATAATTAATAAGGTTGCAAAGTATATAATGTTATGCTTCAAATCATGAAAAAAAGGCAGTATTCTCTGCTCTGAGACACTAGGGGTGTGTCTGCCAAATGCGCTGAAGTTACACCCACTCGTGGGAAGGCTGCAGTCTCCCTTCATTGTGTGCATGACAATGGATGCTCCATCAACTTGTACAGCAAAACATGTTTGAGCCACCATAGTCAGAAACAAAGTCAGCGTCAGAGGACACTCTCCTGCTTAGAATCATCTCCTTCTTCTCAGTCAGCAATATAACGCTTATAACGCTAATTATGGGCTTACAAAAAAAAAAAAAAAAACAGGCCATAACTTAAGTTGTCAAGTTAAGTTGTCAAGTTAAGCACTCAGTCCTTAGCATACCCAACAACTTTTGTTCACATTCAAAAAAGGGGTCGAAATGGCGTGACTCTGGCGGTGCAGTTAATGAAATGCTGACATTTGGCAGTTGAGCTGTTTTTTTCTTTTGACCGATGAAGGGTTTGAACTCAGAGTTGCTGTTTGTTGATATAATTTATTTTGTCTGAGTTTTTTCTTTTCTTGAGTTTATGTGAAATCAGTAAACCTGTGCAGCTGGTTGTCTCCTGTTGAACCAATAAAAATCGTTCTGTGTCTTCTGCTGTAGGTTGAATTTACCTGAGACTAAGTTGATACAGGTGAAGATGAAAAAGGTAATCTGTGCTGTCTGATTGTTTTCCATCATCATCAACATCACCATCATCATCATCATTATCTGTCAGTTCATCTGTATATATTTTAATAAATTGTGTTCACAGCTTCAGATATTCATCAACAAGATTTTTAAGAAACTGACAAAGGATCCTGGAAGGTATGAAACCTGAGGAGGAGAGGAGGAGAGGAGAGAGAGGTTTGAGGAGATGGAGAATTAAGTCTTTTATCAGTGCAAACGTTGATTCTAGTATTTGATATGGCCCCACCCGCCACCAAAAATCCAAACACATAATTGGATGCTGCTCTTCATACTCACACATTAATCATCACAGAAACACAAAAACTAACAAAGATTTGCAAATATTACACTTTTATTGCACTACTTTTATTTTAAAGATTTAATTTGGCCTATTAGTTACAGTACTTGTTAACAATAATTTAAATTTGTTGCTAGGTTATATTATTATAGGTTTCAATAAGCCACCCCGCAGTATATAAGTTATTAAAATGACCACCATTATCTGCTGCAGCATCAGTGTTATAAACACATGAGTTATTAAGGAAAATCTAAACATTATAAACCAAAAAAAAAAAAAGATCTTGTCTCTTAAGTTTAAAGATTTGTAAAATGTCACTTTTACGAGGTACAGACATCGACAGTGACGATGTGTTGTTGAATGTTTACATCAAAAGTTCATAAAGCATCATTTCCAATATTCACAAGCTCTTTTTATTTAACGAAAGAGCCTGCTTCAGTCCATATTTTTTGGGGTCTACTCTAGTCTTTGAAAAACATTTTCGCTGAGGTAAAAAAAAACAGCACCATATATTACATTTATATAGCCATAATAAGGGTACACACACACATATAAATATACATATATATATATATATATATATATATGTACTTTATTTATTACTATATGACATCATTATCATTGCCATTGCAGATATCACTTTAATTTTCATGCAATTCTTTTGAATAACAAAACGCTGAAGCATAATATTTATAACCTATGATATGGTAGCCTGATAATCATTAAATATGCTCTGTGCGAGAAGCTCTCTCAGTAATAAGAGGAGCAGTAAACCGCTTCAGCTTCCACACTCACTGCTCCCCCTGGTGAATAGACAGAGCATTGCAACTGGTTTCCACAGATTAAACTTAATTCCCAGTTGGCCCCATATTCTCTATGTCATTGCGGGGGATCTCATTAGAGCTACGAGCCCGGCCAGGTGATGACAGGGACCTGTCACGAATCGGTCAGGGTTCTACCACAGGCCAAATGGAAATATGACTGGCTGCACCTGTATGTTGTATTAGTTTTTACGTTTTTCTTTCTTTCTTTCTTTCTTTCTTTCTTTCTTTCTTTCTTTCTTTCTTTCTTTCTTTCTTTCTTCTTTTTTTTTGGTTTCTCAGTTAATTTATTTTATTAAATTCTATGTTATTAAATGATTGATCTCTTTCTGTTTTTTCATGTTATTTATGCATTCAATTATGTGCCCCATTTTTTTTATTTCTGCTGTTATTAATTTTGTCATATTTTATTTCTTTTTTTGTTCATAATTTTGCTTGGTTGACTGACTTTGTGTGGAGTCAGTAAACCTCTGCATTTCTTTGCCACCTACTGAACTGACGGAAATGCTCCTGTATTATAGGTTGAATTTACGTAAGACTAAGTTAATACAGGTGAAGATGGAGAAGGTAATGTACACTGTTTGATTTTTTTCATCATCATCATCAACAACACTATCATCATCTCTGTAAACACTTTTTAAATATCAAAAGAAAAATTACAGTTATTGTTCTTTATGAATGTGGTTATAGGTTCAGATGTTCATCAACAAGAAGTTTAGGAAACTGACGAAGGATCTAGGAAGGTATGAAACATGATCAAGAGGAGGAGAAAGTCTTTTATAAGTGCAAATATTGATTTGGTTGCTCCACTTTAAAGCCAATAGCTATAGGTATTTAATGTGACCCTTGCTAAAAAAAATCCCAACACATGATTGGACACTGCTGCTTCATACTCACACATCAAAAGTTGACAGGTTGCAGATTTACTGAGTGATCTGGATCACCCTGCTGAGTTAAACCTGGATCAGGTTTTTACATCAGGCCAGGTTCACCATTTATTTCTGATCCATTGTCCCAGTTTGAGTTGCTGCCTCCTTATGTCTTTCCAAAAATGAATTTCTGGACCCTGATTATAGTGCTACCATCTAAGCTTTATGCATCATATTTTGTGAAGCACCATTTTCACACAAATTCCAGTCATTGGTGAATGTCATATGTTATCAATGTATCATCTCACAGGAATTTTCAAAAACATATCTGAAAAAAAATACATATATAAAATGACACAAAAAATAGGGTTCTTTCAGAAGCACACTGCTGCCACACCAGGAAAAACAAACAAACATCAATATCATGTGATAATGTGAACATTTTTTGTTAAAACAAGATGTTTTTCACTTTTTTAAATGATATTTTCACATTATAACAAGATATTTTCACTAAACCATACAACATTGTGTTATTACAAAAAACCTGTGTCCATCTGCACATCATAAAACCTCTTAGATACCTTTAACTGTCAAATGTCTTGATCCTCTACAGCTTTCAAATATTAATGGTAAACCTGTGCACCTGTTTGTCTTCTGTTGAACTGATGATAATCCCTCTGTCTGCTGCTGTAGGTTAAATTTACATGAAATAAACTTGAAACTGGTAGAGCTGGAAAAGGTAATCTGCACTATTTTTTTTAAAAAGAAGCATTATCATCATCATCATCATCATCATCATCATCATCATAATGATCATCGTTATTTCTGTCTCCCTGAGCACCCAAACAGAATTTATTTGTTATAAAATATAAAAATGTGTTTACAGCTTCAGATGTCCATCAACGAGATGTTCAAGAAACTGACAATGTATCTGCGAAGGTATGAAATGTGAGGAGAAGGAGAAGGAGGAGGAGGGGGAGATTTGAGCTGATGAAGAATATGAGGGGGAGGATGCCCAAGTCGATTGTCAGGGCAAATAAAGATTCTGTTTTCACTGCCTGCCCCGACCACTTCAAAATTCCCAACACAAGTGGACACTGCTGCTGTTAGTCCCACATTAACTGCTGACAGGTTTCAGGTTTACTGAGTGATCTGCTTCAACCTGCTGATGTCCATTAATCCAGTAGGAGGTCATAGAGGAAAGACATGGCAGAATTGAAGAAAAAAGATGCAGAACTTTCCCAAAAATCATCCCAGACCTTCATTTAGCAGTTGTAACTTTAGCGACTGGAATTCAGCCTGTGCAAGACCCAGCAACAGGGGTCTGATCCCAGACTGCCCTGACTCCCCATCAATAAACTTTATGTAGCTGCTGTTACACAAGTTAGACAGAGTACTGCCACTGGCCACCTGCCCACTGTGACCCGCTGGCTAATTATTTTCTAATCTGTGGTCAGATCAAATTCAGTGCTTTGTAATGTTAGCTGATTAATTTGTTAACAGCAAGCTAGTTAGTATAATTGAGCCAATGGATCAAATGACGTAGGAACACACAGACAGTGACGTTATTGAATGTGGTTGAAGTTTATTTTCAGCATTCTATCATAATTGTGCCAGTCAATTGTGTTCAGTCTTTTGTGTGTCACATAACTGTTTTGACCAATGCCCAGTTAGGTACTCACACATACAGAATGCGAGTGTGAGCAACAAGATGCTGGCTGCAGTTCACGTGAGGGCCAAGTGTCTTATCAGTAACAAGGATTTTTTTAGAAAGTTGGATAGTCAACCTTTAAATTCTTAATTTATAGTAGGCTTATGTTTATTCATTTTGAGTCTATTTAGGTGTTTTTCATTTTGACCATTTCTTTAAGGTTGTCATGTTTTATTGTGTTTTATTTTTATTGATTTTTTTTTAAAAATTTAATTATATTGCTAATGGTTTGACTTCAGTTACCTGTGCAGCCATTGGTCGATTGTTGAAATGATGAAAATATTCCTGTCATCTGCTTTTTTTTAAAATAAAACAAAAATACTGTAAGTAATTTAACTTCAGTATACCTGTGTAAACCTGTGAAGTGATGAAAATTTTCCTGTCTTTTGCTGTAGTTTGGAATTACAGCATCTTTGCCGCCATCCTCATCATTGTCATCCTCACCATCATTTGGCTGAGGCATCTGAGGAGGAGATGCTCAAAGAATTCTCGATGGAGTGGACGACAGAGCATCTGGAAAGGTATGTGATGCTGAAGTTGATCATAGAGCATAAGGGTTGCAGCCTCACCTGAAGGAGAGCAAGGAACAGAGTTGGCACTAAATAAGATTAACTGTTGTGGTTGGAGCTTTCATTTGATGCAGATTGTGACTGTTTGTCTCCTGCTGAACTCATGAAAGTCCTCTTGTGTCTTCTACTGTAGTTCAGAGTTACCTGTGATGGACTCGACAGAAACTACAGTAGGAAAAGATCAGCATGGTTTGATTTTGCATTACCATCAGCATCCTCATCATCATCGCAATCCTCATCACCACCGTTATCATCATCATCCTCATCGTCATCATTATCACCATCATCCCCATGGCCATCAACATGGTTTGATTTTGCATCATCCTCCCCATCATCACCATCACCATCGTCATCCTCATCATCATCATCATCCCTATCATTATGTTCATCCTCATCACCATAATCCTTATCATAGGAATCCTCATAACCTTCACGATCATAAACATAATCCCAATCACCATCATCATCCTCATCATCCTCATCACCATCCCCATCATCATCGTCATCCTCATCATCACCATCATCATCCTCATCATTATTGGCATCATCATAATCCTCATCACCCTCATGGTCATCAACAGGGTTTGATTTTGTATCACCACTGGCATCCTCATCATCCCCATCAACGTCCCCATCATCATCAGTATCCTCATCTTCATCACCGTGCCCATCATCATCCTCATCCTCATCACAAACATCCACATCATCACACTCATCATCATAATCCTAACCAACTTCATGTTCATAAACATCACCCCCATAATCATCACCATCGTCACCTTCAAAATCTTCCCAGTCACCATCATTATCCTCACCATCTTAATCCTGAACAACTTCATGTTCATAAACATCACCCCAATCATCATCATCATCATCCTCATCAACGTCCCCATCATCACCCTCATGGCAATCAACAAGGTTTGAATTTGCATCACCATCATCATCACCATCCTCATCCCCATCAGCGTCCCCATCATCATCATAGGCATTCTCATCATCATAATATTCATCACCCTCATGGTCATGAACATCACCCCAATCACCATCATCATAATCATCATCAACCTCATGGTCATGTACATCATCCAATCATCACCATCATCATCATCATCATCATCATCATCATCATCGTAATCTGCATCACCCTCATGGTCATGAACATCATCAACATCATCCTAATCAACATCATCATCCTCATAATCTTCATCACCCTCATGGTCATAAACATAATCCAAATCACCACCAACATCCTCATCATCATAATCCCCATCACCCTCATGGTCATCATCACAGTTTGATTTTGCATCACCATGAGCATCCTCATCATCATCGCCATTCTCACAATCCACATCATCGTTCCCACGATCAACATCATCATCATCATCTTCGTCATCCTCATCAGCATAATCCTCATCACCCTCATGGTCTTCAACATCATCCCAATTACCATCATTATCCTCACCATCATAATCCTGAACAACTTCATGTTCATAAACATCAACCCAATCATCATCATCATCATCCTCATCAACGTCCCCATCATCACCCTCATGGCAATCAACAAGGTTTGAATTTACATCACCATCAGCATCATCATCACCATCCTCATCATCCCCATCAGCATCCCCATCATCATCATCGCCATCCCCACCATTCTCATCACCATCCCCATCATCACCGTCATCCTCATCTTCATTACAATCATCATCATCCTCATCCTCATCATCATAATCCTCATCACCCTTATGGTCATGAACATTATACAAATCACCATCTTCATCCTCATCCTCATCATCATAATCCTCATCACCCTCACGGTCATAAACATCATCCCAATCACCACCATTATCCTCACCATCATAATCCCCATCACCCTCACGGTCTTCAACATCATCCCAAACATCATCAGCATCCTCACCATCATAATTCCCATCACCCTCATGGTCATCAACTTCATCCCAATCAACATCATCATCTTCATCATCATAATCCTCATCACCTTCATGGTCATCAACATCATCCCAATCACCATCATTATCCTCACCATCATAATCCTCATCAACCTCATGGTCATGAACATCATCCACATCATTATCCCAATCAACATCATCATCCTCATCATCATAATCCCCATCACCCTCATGGTCATCAACATCAGCATCCTCACCATCATAATTCCCACCACCCTCATGGTCATCAACATCATCCCAATCAACATCATCATCCTCATCATCAACATCATCATAATCCTCATCACCCTCATGGTCATCAACATCATCCTTTCTACTATACATTGGAAATACCTGAGATGGACTTCACACAGGTAAGTCATGTTTGATTTTTCAGCAACATCATCATCATCATCATTATTTATTTTACACCTTCTGAACATCCAAACAAAAATAAGTTGTTTTAAAAATAAAATTGTGGATACAGTTTCAGATATCCATTGACAAGATGTTGAGGAAACTGATGGACTATCTGCAAAGGTTTGAAATGTGAGGAGAAGGTGGTTTGAGGTAATAATGGATATGGGGAGAAGGTTTGAGTGGTAAGGTCAAATGAGGTAATAAAGATTATAAGGAGGAAGGCACTGAGTCTGTTATGAGTGCAAATATTAATTTTGTGTTATTGCTCATGACTTTAAAATTGCCCCTCTGTGTGAGTGTGTAAATGTAAAGTGTAAATGTTTGTCTGTCTCTATGTGTAAGTCTTGTGATAGTCTCGAGACCTCCTTCAGGGTATACCCTGTGTCTGGCACACTGACAGCTAGGATTGGTTCCAGATGCACTTGACCCTATGAAAAAAAAAGTCATAGAAAATCATGGATGGATGGATGGATGGATGGATGGATGGATGAATGGATGATGGATGGATGGATGTTGTTGCCCTTTAAAGGCACTATTTGTAGGCATTCCACTAGCAATGTCCACACCATCAAGAAGATGCATTTGAATGATTTATTACTGAAAAGAGATTGATGTGTAAGGCTTGAAACTCACTTGTAGTTCTTATGCTGGCTGTCTGCATTGTGGGGAGGCTTCAGTAGGAAATCCATAAAAGCATTCAGGCATCCCTGACCCCCTTCTGGAACCTACATAGTAAATGAAGGAGTTGAAGATACAGGAGGAGAGAAAAAGCGTTTAGAGAGGGGCACAGAATGTGAGGGAAAATGCCCTGGAGAAAGTTAGGTAGGAATTATAGCAGTGCTGGAAGTGGTCAGGTAGATGTGTAGTCCTGCTCGTAAAATTCCATTAGATAGTGACCTGACCTCGTAACAGATCTCCAATATCAAAATATCAAATGGCTATCAGAAACAATCAGTAAGTATTAATAATAGTTAATAATTATGTTAAACAGTGTGACTTCATTTACAGTAAATCATCTCCTGGGGCACCATTCCTGAAAAGGGAAAAATAATAGCCAGTTTATGAGATTAGTCTCGTAAAATGCACTATTAATATGGAACTCTGATTAATATTTAAATTAATAACCATAACCAAAGTTGCCATAATCATCATAGGTTCATCATCAAGGTTGAAGGATTTTGGAGTTCTTGACACAGCGGATGATGACTATTCATTCACTCTTGTGCAATATTAAACAGTGAGCAGGTATGATTCCAAATACTTTTATTTATAAAGCAAGTAAAGCAAACAAAACACACAAATTATGTCTGTGTGTGTGTTCGTGTGTGTGTGTGTGTGTGTGTGTGTGTCACAAAGGTCAAACAAAACAAAATGGCTGGCGAGAGAAAACTACACGATGGCCGAATCAAAGCTAAGCAATCAAGCAAAACTTTATTTGTATAGCACAATTCATTCCAGGTGGAAACACAATGTGCTTCACAGAGCATATGCCACCATAGAGGTTGCGGTTAAAAAGTGTATAATGTACATGAGCACATAATTAAGCACAGTTAAAAATAATATTAATAACAATATTGAGAGTAACAATAAATGTGATTTAAAAAACCCACCAAAAGTGGAGATCAAATGAAATAAATAGATAAAGTTTATTATATTATAAATAAGTTTAAAACATTAAAACCATAAAAGTCAAAATAAAAATAATAAAAAAAAAACAAATATTATTAAGACATAAGTAAAAACCATGAAATACACATAAAAATAATAAAAAACAGTAAAACCAGACTACTGAAAGACATGGCTAAAAAGGAATGTTTTGAGTTTTGATTTAAAAGATAGAAATGTTGGAGCACACTTAATATGACTGGGTAGGCTGTTCCATAGTCTAGGAGCGTAGGAGCTAAACGCAGCCTCACCAATTTTTGTGGAGACCCTGGGAGTAACCAGATGGCCTGTCCCAGTTGACCTGAGGGGTCTACCTGGCTCATAAAATAAAAGCATGTCAGACAGATATTGAGGTGGCAGACCATGCAGGGCCTTAAAAACAAGTGCTAAAACTTAAAACATTAAAACTCTAGCAGCAGCATTTTGGAGCAGCTGCAATCGATGAAGATGCTTTTGAGGTATTCCTGTGAGTAGTGCGTTGGAGTAGTCTAGTCAACTGGCGATAAAAGCGTGGGCAAGTTTTTCAGCGTCACTCTGGGATAAAAAGCTCCCTATCTTTTTAATATTTCTCAAATGATAAAAACCTATTTTAATTATGTTGCTAATATGGCTCTGGAAAGTTAAGTCAGCATCCAGAATGATGCCAAGGTTTTTAACCTGTGTAACACTTTCCAATGACAGTTGTGACAGTTTAAAAGATATTTCCTCATTGCGTGCCTTTGTCCCGATAATCATTATTTCTGTTTTGTCACTGTTTAACTGTAAAAAATTGCTGGACATCCAGCAATCGACATCCTTGATGCATTCATTAAGAGTATCAATACGCCTCAGGTTATCGGGAGACAGGGAAATATATAATTGAGTGTTGTCGGCATAACTGTGGTAGCATACATTGTGTTTCTTGATTAACTGACCCAGGGGCAACATATACAGATTGAATAATAATGGACCTAAAATTGACCCCTGGGGAACACCACATGAAATTATAAAGTTATTGGAGCCAAAATTCCCAAGAGAAACACTAAAATCACGTCCTTTAAGGTAGGATAAAAACCACTCCAGTGCTGGCCCAGATAGGCCAACCCATCTTTCAAGCCTCTCAATTAAAATATCGTGATCAATAGTGTCAAATGCTGCACTAAGATCCAATAAAACTAAAATGGAGACCCTACCATTGTCACTATTTATTCCTAAATCATTAACAACTTTGACCAAGGCTGTTTCTGTACTGTGGTTGAAGCGAAAACCTGATTGGTATAGATCATAAATGGCTGCTAGGTGATCGTTCAACTGCTTGTGTGTGATTTTTTCAATAATTTTGCTTAAAACAGCAGGTTTGAAATTGGTCTCTAGTTGTTGATAATGGAGGGACCTAAAATGGGTTTCTTTAAAAGTGGTTTAACTATTGATGATTTTAATGAACTGGGGAAAATCCCGGATTGTAAATAAGTATTTACAATAGTTAAAATAGAAAATTAGAAAAATAGCTAAAAACACTTTTAAAAAAGGAAGTGGGAATGGGATCGAGGGAAGAAGTGCAACAGCTGAGACTCTGAACCACTTTTCCAAGATCATCAGCACTGACTGGGGTAAAATTAGTTAAAATAGAAAAGAACTGAGAAGGAGGCAGTATCAGAGGTGCAGAAATAATTGTTGAGCTCATTGTTGAGCTGATTTTCTTCCAGGCGCTGTTTTAAGTGTGTTGGTATAAAATATTGTCATTGTCACACTCTGGTCTGAGTATTTCAAGATGGCGCCTGTGACTGGCAGTGCCACGGCTCGTCTCCTGCTGTATAGTTTTCTAATGGTCATCTTTACAACATATGTGATCATATCAGCCCGTATTTCAAATGGATATGTCTCTGCTTTACGGATCTATGATCGGGACTCTCTGTTTCGTATCAAAGAGTCAATGGAGGGCCTGTTTGATACACAGGGCAGGTACAAACAAGCGTTCCCTCCTCCCTTTATCATCGACCCCGTCTCACCTGAGTACTTGCTGCTTTGTCGGACGCCGGGCAAAGTCCGCAGGAAATCGAGGAAAAGAGGCTCGCGTTCCGGAGTCCAGGTCAAGCGAAGACGCGCTGCAGCACGCCTGGGCTCTGCCATCCTCGGCCATGGAGAACACGCAAGGTGTCTGCGCCGGATCCCTCTCCTCAATGTGTGTGACAGCATATCCATGCTGTCGTCTGCCTGGACCACAACAAAAGTCCTGGAGCCTACACAGCGCTAGAGTAGTGGTCAGTGGCTTCCATTGCCTCCACGCTCTTCCGTATTTACACCGGTTCTGCCCTCACGGTCCAGCTGGAGCCCACGTGACCGCTGGACATGCCTTCGACCAATCCCGCTGCACTCCGCGGACACTGCCTCCGTGACGTCATCAACTTTGCATATCGGCCTGTTGAATGTTCGGTCTATTGCAAATAAATCCTTCTCTCTGAACGATCTTTTCACAAGAGAAAAGCTGGATTTAATGTGTCTTTCGGAGACATGGCAGAGAGAGGAAGAGTTTATTCATCTTAATGAACTTTGTCCAGCTGGTTGCTCTGCTGTAGGGAAGCCCCGCCCCTTACGTCGTTGGGGTGGTCTGGCTGTTGTATACAGGGACAGTTGCACATGCAAAGTGACTCAGACCCAGGAATTCACTTCATTTGAGTCCCAGATGGTCAAGGTGGGTTCTTCAAATCCATTCTACTGTGGGTCAATCTACCGTCCTCCTGGTTCTGCTGCTGTGTTTTTGAAGGATTTTAGTGACTTTTTATCCTCCATAATAAAGTTGGAATCTGTTCTAATCCTTGGAGACTTTAACCTTCATGTTGATGTTTCTGAGCCCACACACCAAAAAGGCCACATTTTAGACTTAGTTTTTACGCTTGGCCTAGACATTTCAAATGTGTCTGTACAGGATGTCCATCTGAGTGATCATTGTCTTGTTTTGTTTGATTTGCGCCTCAGCCCTGAGCCTAAGCCCTTAGAAGTTAGGTCTCAGAGGCGTGTTAATATCTCTGCTAATCTCTGCTAATACTGCAGACAGTTTTTCTGCTATGTTTGACCCTCTTTTGTTCATGGATTGCCTCGATGTGGACAATATCATTCACTGTTTTACCAACCACTGTGTTAAAATTCTGGATCAGGTGGCACCTGTTAAATCAAACTTGTCAGTACAGAAAAAAGCGTGCCCTTGGACGAATGAAGATACCCTGAGTCTGAAGAGACTATGTCGAAAGACTGAGCATCTGTGGAAATCCACTAACCTTGAGGTGCACAGACTTTATCTCAGGGATCTTGTGTCCTCATACAATCAGATGGTGGAAAATGCCAGATCTGACTATATTCGTCAGCTGGTAACAGTAAATAAGAAAAACCCCAAAGTGTTGTTTGACACGATCAATTCTCTTGTATGTCCTGCTGCTCCAATTACCCCTGTTTTTTGTGAAGCTGACAGCAATGCATTGTTGAGATTTTTCACTGACAAAATTAAGATGATCAAGGAGAAAATCCCTCCCCTTTTGTGTGGAACCCCTGCTGTCATTGAGCCTGTCTCCAGCTTGTGGTCCTCATTTAAGCCTGTGACTCTTACTGATATCTCGGCACTGGTGACCAAGATGAAACCCTCCTCTTGCTCATCCGACGTCCTTCCGTGTAGACTCTTTATGAAAGCGTTTGATGTAATTGGCCCCTGGGTTACCAAAATGGTTAACCTCTCTCTTTCTACAGGTGTGTTTCCCAATTCATTTAAGCATGCCATAGTGGAGTCTTTACTTAAAAAGACAGGCTTAGACCCGACTGACCTCAGCAATTTCAGGCCTATTTCAAAGCTCCCATTCTTGTCCAAGATCCTAGAGAAGGTGGTCTCTGAACAGCTGTCATTATTCCTGGATCAAAGTAACATCCATGAGACGTTTCAGTCTGGTTTCCGCAAACATCACTCTACAGAGACAGCCTTACTGAAAGTCTCCAGTGACATTATGATGTCTGCTGATTCGGGAAAATGCACTGTTCTAGTTCTCTTAGATCTGTCCTCAGCCTTTGACACCGTCGACCACCAGATCCTGCTGAGAAGACTGAGGGATGAAGTAGGACTGTCAGGGTCTGTTTTACATTGGTTCTCGTCATACCTATCTGGGCGTAGCTTTAGTGTCACAGCTAACCAAATAAGGTCTGAGTCAGCAGATTTGTTGTGTGGAGTCCCTCAAGGTTCTGTTCTGGGTCCTGTATTATTTTTGTTGTATTTGATCCCCTTGGGAAAAATCATCCAGAGATTTTCTGATGTTTCGTACCACATATTTGCTGATGATATCCAGCTTTACTGCTCTTTCAAGCCAACTGAGCTCCAGAGGCTAAATTCCCTAGTTCATTGCCTGCTTGAGATAAAACAATGGCTAAGTGATAACACCTTGCAGCTAAATGTGGACAAAACAGAAACACTGGTTATTGCCCCTGATGACTCAATTCCAGGGATTAACCAGTACTTGGGTGACTTGGGCCAATCTGTTAAACCGAGCCTAAGAAACCTGGGTGTTGTATTGGACAAAGACATGTCATTAGTGCAACACTGCAAACAGCTGACCAAAAATTGTTTTTTTCAGCTGAGGAAAATCTCCAAACTCAGGAAAATGGTGTCACAAAACGATTTGGAGCTGATAATTAATGCATTTGTGTCTTCACGTTTAGACTATTGTAATAGCTTGTTTTCATGTCTGAACAAGAAGGAGCTGTCTCTCCTGCAGTTAGTGCAAAACTCTGCAGCGAGAATTCTGACCCGCTCTAATAGGAGGACTCACATATCCCCTATTCTTAAAGCTCTTCATTGGCTGCCAGTTTCCTCTAGGATCAATTTTAAGATTCTGGTTATAACTTTCAGAGCTTTGCATGGTCAGGCTCCGCCTTACATCAGTGACCTGATCCAGCCTTACACCCCAGCTCGGGCTCTGAGGTCTGTGGATCAGAATCTGCTGATGGTCCCGCGCATTCGTTTCCGGACCAGAGGAGACCGATCCTTCCAGGCTGTTGCTCCCAGGCTTTGGAACGATCTTCCGCTCTCTCTGCGTTTGATGGAGTCTGTTGACTCCTTCAAAAGGCAACTTAAGACCTATTTATTTGTTCAGGCTCTTGCTTTGTCACGACTGAACTCAGACAGGAGGACCCAAATGCGAGACCAGGAGACAGATAGAAAGTTCACAAAAAATATTTAATAATGAGCAAAAAAAAACACTGATGGACTGATGGCAGTAGTAGGAATCCAGAAATCCACAGATGCAGGCAAGGGCAGGTGTGAGGCCGATAACCAGAACAGCAGGATCAAAAACCAGGTTTCCAAACAGACAGGCAGAGGCACCAACTAGAGACAGGCAGAATTTGGTCAACGAGGCAGGCTGGGTCATTCACAGTATGGCAGGAAAAAAAACAGGGTTACCGTAACAAGCAGGGTCAAACACGGAGAGGCAGTCCAGAGGCAAAGGTACCGGCAGGGGAAAGGCAAGGCTCAGGAAACAGACAGGCAGGATGATCCACAGGTAGGCAGGCAGGAGGAACGCTGGTAAGTATCTCACTAACGGACGAATACGAACTGGCAAACACAGGAGGGAGCACATGGTCTATATACACACAGGGAGAGGGAGATAACGAGACGCAGGTGAAACACATTAGGGAGGGGGAAGGTAATCACATGAGCGGGAAAGGAGGGAACAGGAAGTAAAAACACCAGACATGACACAAGAGGGAGGATGACAAAATAAAACAGGAAATGACAGGACAAACACCAAAACACTACTGCCTGGGGGCAGTTGTGACAGTACCCCCCCCTCTAAGGCCGGCACCGGACGGCCCCGGGGCCCCAGGATGAAGCCGGTGGAAGGCATGGATGAGGGTTGGATCCATGATGTAGGATGAGGGAACCCAAGAACGTTCTTCAGGCCCGTACCCCTCCCAGTCCACCAGGTACTGAAACCCACGGCCGCGGCGACGGGACGCCAAGAGCCTACGGACCGTGTAGACAGGGCCCCCCTCAACGAGTCGGGGGGGAGGCGGGGGTCGGGAAGCGGGAACCAGAGCACTCTCCCTGGCCGGCTTGACCTGGCTGACGTGGAACGAAGGATGAACCCTCATAGACCTGGGGAGTTTCAGACGCACAGTCACAGGGTTAATAACTTTAGAGATGGGGAATGGCCCAACGAACCTGGGTGCCAGCTTCCGGCTTTCCACACGAAGGGGGAGGTTACGGGTAGAGAGCCAAACACGTTGTCCATTCCGATATTCTGGGGCTGGGGTCCGGTGGCGATCAGCCATCTTCTTATATCGCTCAGAGTTGCGCAGGAGAGTTTGCCGGGCCCGGTTCCATGTCCGCTTGCACCGACGCACTAGAGCCAGAGCTGAGGGCACGTTGACCTCCTCCTCCAGGGCCGGGAAGGTGGGGGGCTGGTAACCATAGACAATGTGAAAGGGAGACAGACCAGAAGAAGAACAGGGCAGAGAATTATGAGCATACTCAATCCAGGTGAGTTGGCGGCACCATGAGGAGGGGTTCTGGGTAGTCAGGCAACGGAGACTGGTCTCCAACTCCTGGTTAATCCGCTCCGTCTGCCCATTGGTCTGCGGGTGATATCCGGAGGAGAGGCTGACTGAAGATCCGATGAGCGAGCAGAAAGCACGCCAAAACTGTGCCACGAACTGAGGACCCCTATCGGACACAATATCCCTGGGGAAACCATGCAGACGAAACACATGAAAGAGCAAGGCCTCGGCAGTTTCCTTGGCCGAAGGGAGCTTGGGCATGGCAATGAAGTGAACCATCTTAGAAAATCTATCCACCACTGTTAAGACAGTGGTGTTACCTTCCGATGCGGGCAGGCCTGTGACGAAGTCCACTGAGATGTCAGACCAGGGTCTCCGGGGCACAGGCAAGGGACGCAGTTGACCAGCCGGTGGCTTATGGGAGGACTTACAGGTGGCACAGACAGGGCACGCAGCAATGTAGTCGGCAATGTCTCTCTCCATGGCGGGCCACCAGAATCGCTGCTGGGCTAGGAACAGAGTCCGTCGAACACCAGGGTGGCACGCAAGCTTAGACGTGTGGGCCCATTGGATGACCTGGGAGCGGAGAGGAACAGGGACAAAAAGCCGGTTTGGTGGAACACCGTCCGGGGGTTGACAGTTCTGGAGTGCTTTGGTTACCTGTTCCTCTATCCTCCATCTGAAAGCCCCAACGACACACGAGCTGGGGAGGATGGGTTCTGGGTCGGACTCAGGTTTCTCCGAGGGGAACACACGAGACAGAGCATCAGGCTTGCCATTCTTGGAGCCGGGTCTATAGGACAGGGTAAAGTGAAAGCGTGTGAAAAACAAGGCCCACCTGGCTTGCCGGGAGTTGAGCCTTTTGGCGGTTCCCAGGTACTCCAGGTTCTTATGGTCAGTCCAAACTAAGAACGGTTGCTCCGCCCCCTCTAGCCAATGGCGCCATTCCCCCAGAGCGACCTTGATGGCTAACAGCTCCCGGTTACCAATGTCGTAGTTGCGCTCCGCACTGGACAACTTTCTGGAGAGGAAAGCACAAGGGTGGAGCTTGTTATCTGTAGAGGAGCGCTGAGAAAACACGGCCCCCAACCCAACATCAGAGGCATCCACCTCTACCACGAACTGGAGGGACGGATCAGGGATTGTGAGGATGGGTGCAGAGGTAAAGGCCTTCTTGAGTCACAGGAATGCCTCTTCAGCCCCATCATTCCACCTGAATGGAAGCTTTGACCAGGAGACAGAAAGTTCACAAAAAATATTTAATAATGAGCAAAAAAAAACACTGATGGACTGATGGCAGTAGTAGGAATCCAGAAATCCACAGATGCAGGCAAGGGCAGATGTGAGGCCGATAACCAGAACAGCAGGATCAAAAACCAGGTTTCCAAACAGACAGGCAGAGGCACCAACTAGAGACAGGCAGAATTTGGTCAACGAGGCAGGCTGGGTCATTCACAGTATGGCAGGAAATCAGGCTGAGGCACATGTGAGGAAAAGGCGAAAAAAAACAGGGTTACCGTAACAAGCAGGGTCAAACACGGAGAGGCAGTCCAGAGGCAAAGGTACCGGCAGGGGAAAGGCAAGGCTCAGGAAACAGACAGGCAGGATGATCCACAGGTAGGCAGGCAGGAGGAACGCTGGTAAGTATCTCACTAATGGACGAATACGAACTGGCAAACACAGGAGGGAGCACATGGTCTATATACACACAGGGAGAGGGAGATAACGAGACGCAGGTGAAACACATTAGGGAGGGGGAAGGTAATCACATGAGCGGGAAAGGAGGGAACAGGAAGTAAAAACACCAGACATGACACAAGAGGGAGGATGACAAAATAAAACAGGAAATGACAGGACAAACACCAAAACACTACTGCCTGGGGGCAGTTGTGACATGCTTAATTGTCTTGGGGCTGCTATGATTGTCATTGAGTTGTCTTGGCCTTTTAAATTTAAATTTGTATGTACTTCTTAACTGTGTATTGTTTTGTTGTAATTGTAAAGCGCTTTGTGACCCTCGTCTGTGAAAGGCGCTGTACAAATAAAGCTTACTTACTTACTTACTTGAAATTTTTGCTCTAATATTCGTTATTTTATGTGAAAGGAGACTGCAAACTCCTCACACTTATCAAAGTAAATAAAATCACCTGGAATTGAAGTTTTTGACTTATTTAAAAGCTTATCTATGGTAGAAAAAAGAACCTTTGAGTTGTGCGTATTATTGTCAATTAAGGTTTTAAAATATGCTTGCCTTAGGAGCAATATTATCTAAGACCACCTTTGAGCCTTGATTAAAAGCAATAACCATAACATCACAGGTTGACATATCATTCGATACAGTATTTTTGTATTTAGTGGCAAAGATATCCGCTGAGTTTGCAGGCAAGTACCGCTTTTGTATAGTCTTGACAGAATTAGCCCTAACCCAGTTAGGGTAAAGCTGGCTTCAGATCAGAGGAGGTTTTGCCTGACCATATCTATCAATCAATCAATCAATCAATCAATCAATCAATTTTATTTCTAAATAATGTGTATATATATATATATATATATATATATATATATATATATATATATATATATACAGTACAGGCCAAAAGTTTGGACACACCTTCTCATTCAATGCGTTTTCTTTATTTTCATGACTATTTACATTGTAGATTCTCACTGAAGGCATCAAAGCTGTGAATGAACACATGTGGATTTATGTACTTAACAAAAAAAGGTGAAATAACTGAAAACATGTTTTATATTCTAGTTTCTTCAAAATAGCCACAATTGCTCTGATTACTGCTTTGCACACTCTTGGCATTCTCTCCAAGGAGAGAGAGAGAGAGAGAGAGAGAGAGAGAGAGAGAGAGAACTGTCGTTTGTTTGATGAACAAATGGATCAACATGCAGTCTTGGCCACCATTTCAGGTGGCAAGACCTAAAGGACAAGCTCTCACATGTCCAGTTTAGAGCTTAACAAATGAGAAATCATCTGTGGTCCAGTGAATCCCAACAATAGCTTCAATTCATGAGCAAGAACCACACCATTAGCAAGGATTTATTAATTAAAAATGCTTGGTGTGCAAGACTTGAAAATTGTTTATAGTTCTTCTGCTTGCTCTCTGTGTTGTGGAGGAGCTTAGGTTGAGAACTGTCCATACAACCTGGGAATGACAGACCCCAAAACCTCCAGGTTTTTAAGACAAGATTGGAAGGATCTGAGATCTTGAGACCTAAATGACTGCAACAGTTATACACATGGGTGGGTCAGTGGCCAATGATTTATTTTAGGTGTTTGATATCAAGTGTTCTAGGATGCCATTGCAAGAGGCCAAGGTAGTGGGTTCTGATCCTAAAGAAGAGTCCAGAATAATGAACACCATAAATGCCAGACTAGGAGGAAGTGTTGATGGAACTACAAAACTAAAACTAGTTACTCATCCTTATTCAGAGATGTAGGGAGAATCTGTTGGTGTAATGCTCGGGGATTTTGCAAGGCTCTTGAAGAATTTATAAATGATTTCACTTTCAAAAATTGAGATATGAGATCTGATAAGGTCTGAAATACAAGTATTTTGGCTTTGTCAAAGTGAAGGGTTGTGGCAGTTAATTAGGAGAATCTGAGGCAGCCAAAAACCAAGTGGGAACATGGTTTCTGAAGATGGCACAACATGAAAACTCAGCATGAAGTGTGGATACAGACTAATGGCAAGTCTGTGGTAAAAGTAATAGGGTGAGAGTTTTGTACTGGCCGTTGACGTAGACATTCTCTGAGAAGTGAAGTTATCTGCTGATGTCTGAAGGCCATGCCCGAGCTCCAAGTGAGGAGAGTAAAGAAGAAACCAATACCACTAAGCTAAACTTTGATGGCATGTGTTTTTATGGCCATCGCTGAATCAGCCATGGCCATGCTTCTCCACTCCTAGCAATTACTCCGGAGCTCTTGGGACCAAGTTGCTAGGAGTCAGGCTGGATATAAACAACTTCAAAAGCGCTTGTGATGTCCGCTTTCAAAAGCCACAACCCTTTCTCTGTGAGATTCTTGAGGGTCACTGCATGGTTGATGGTGGCATAGTGAATGAAGGAGTCTCCACTCTAAATCAAGTTATTAATGCTGGGAATGGTGCAGTTGCGGGATGCCATAAGATCAGTGATAATGCCGGAGTCATTGATTGACTGATTGGTTGATTTAAGGCTGGCTGATTTTTTATTTCTTTTTTTTTTTTGCATTGAACAGAGATGGATAGTTGAGGGAAAATCTTTCATTAAGCTTCAAGGTTAGGAAAGTAAAGTTGTCAGGGCATGCAAGGAAAACCTGGGCCCCACCATCAACTCCACTCTGTAGGGGAAATACCTATTTGAGAATGTTTGCACTTGTAATAAAGTTTGGGGCATCACCCTCCTAATGAGGGAAGCGACTAATCAAATTAATAGCTAATAGCTAATTATTAATTTGTCAGCATGCTTATCAATAATGAATCAATCTCAGTATATGGGTTATGAATTCTCCATACAGTGATCTTAATTCCTGCTCAAAGGAAATGTCCACAGACAACAACTTGGCGATAAATGAAAATTTATTTAAGCTAAATGGGTAACAACTGAATAAGTGAATGAGGAGAATAGTTAGAGAGTAGGTTAAGGTAAATTGGGAATGCAGGGATGCACAAAATATTTATCTATAATGAATCCTAAATTAAGGTTAAGATCATTAAATCTCCTGTTCGACATCAGCTCTTACCACTACCCAGCGGGTCACCTGTGAGGGGAGTTCGTTGCCTCCCTTTTTAGCAGCGAATCATGCAGACTTTTCTCCTGGGGCCCCAGGCACTTTCACTTTCTCCTGGGGCCCCAGCCACTTTCACTTTGCAACTCCCAAACTTCCCAGCAGAATGACATCGGCTGGCGCACTGTGGAGGGGGAGCGGTTGAGCCTGTGATGTCCTGTGGGTGCCCCAACCTTGGTTCCCTTACGCTGTAAAAAGCCTTGGAGTTTGGCACAAGAACCACTGTGGCAGGGTGGCTGGCAGCCGGTGGGTTTGATGAATCTTTGGTTGAAGAGGCAGGTTGAAAAGGGCACTTGTCTACTTTGTTATAATTACTTGCTTATAATAATGGTGAAAAAAATATTGCTGGCCTTTCGATATTGTTATCAAAGTTATTATTAAGGCGCACAAAAAAGTTGAAAACACTGGAGATAAAAGAAAACTAGATAAGCAAAACTTAAAAGTTTAAAATTACTTTGATTGTGAGAGTATAAAAGCGTAACTAAGACATAAATACGGAAGAGCCTGAGATATGAAAGGAAACAAGAGCGAGAGCGCACCAGAGCGCACATGTTTTAACCGGCCAAAGTGGGTGGATCTGACAAGGCAGTCTACTTAGTTGTGACACAGGCTTATTACCTTATTTCAAAATGAAACTTAATGCTTTCTATTATACGAGATCATATACTTTGACATGTTACGCACTATGGCCACATACTCTTCTCATTTTGGTCAAAATCGGTTCTTAACATCCAATTAAAATGAATAAAATTATTATACCAAGTATATCAGCAAAGTACAGTATAGCCTAATTCAAATACACACACTCTAGACTAACTGTAGTTGCAACATATAATGAAAAATAAAATGAGGAAGCACATATGCATGAAAACAAGTTGATCAAAAACTGAACTATATTTTAACTCCAAATATATAATATGGATAAAATGTATAATCTCACTTCCAACAGACATTTCAGTTTTGTCACACAGAAACATTTGGTAAAAGAGTGGAGGGCGTGACTTCCCCTGGGTAATGCGAATGGTCAAGATGTGGCCGAGAAAAGAAGCATTGTCTCCGGACAGCTAGTGGGTTGTTCATCACCGTGTTTTGCCCCAAGGCTGGATACTTTAAGATGGCATCAGAAACTTGAGGGATCCCGAGTGACTTTTTACCTCCTTTTGGCCTAAGGATGGCTGAAAGAAGTTTTTTTCCAGTCGGGGGTAATACAGGGGTGAGTCCTAAGCATTTGACCACCGGTGGTCTCGTTGGTCTTGTTAATTGATAACACTGGTCCAAGGGAAGTCCAGAGAGGCTGTTCCTCTACAACTCTAAATCAAGTTATTAATGCAGGGAATGGTGCAGTTGCAGGATGCCAGAAGATCATTGATAATGCCAGAGTCATTGACTGACTGATTGGTTGATTTAAGGCTGGTTGATCTATTATTATTTTTTATTTATTTTTTTTGCATCAAACAGAAATGGATAGTTGAGGGGAAATCCTTTTTTAAGCTTCAACGTTAGGAAAGTAAGGTTGCCAGGGCATGCAGGGAAAACCTGGGCTCCACCACCAACTTCACTCTAAATCAAGTTAATGCTGGAATTGGTACAAATTTGGGGTGCCAGAAGATCAGTGGTGATGCTTTTATATTTTTCTTGTGAAATAAAAGGGCTGATGTGGAAGTTATGACATGGAAGATGAGCAAATGGGCCAAACATGGAGTCATCTATGACCTTCTAAGT